>NW_020769351.1:8037367-8084575 GCF_900518735.1 Pseudonaja textilis
TTCTTCTTCTTCTTCTTCTTCTTCTTCTTCTTCTTCTTCTTCTTCTTCTTTTGAATTTTCTTACTGGGTTCATTGGACTGATGAATTTTTAGAACTAATTTTGATGTACGGTAACATATTTTCTGAGATAACCTCTCCTTCCTTATTTGTGTCACTTTGGACAAGTTAATGTCTTCCAAATGCTTTGGTATATACTCTCCATCTGCTCACCACACTGATTCCCATTGCCATGGAAACTGGAATTTACTTAGTATGCTACGGAACCAACAAAGATACATCACCATTTTGAAACTTGGTTATGCTGTCATTATAGGTTCTTGCAATGAGTAATGAATTGGACTAGATGACCATCAAGAATTCTTCCTTTGCATTCTTGATTTCTATGATTCTATAAACTTTTGATGCCATTTTCTTCTCCTGAAGGTCACAGGACATTGAAACTTACACTTTGTGAGTAGAGTAACTGCTAAAATGGTTGTTGACTCTCTGGGTTTCTATTGAGTCAGAGTAGTGAGAGTAGTGAGATAGTGAGATAGTGAGTAATGAGAGTAGTGAGATCACACAGCATTAAGTAACAGAAGCTCTCAATTTTACATCTGATTTGGCCTTTAATAGGAGATGAGTGAAGATGCTGATAACCTTCGTTCATCTCCTGGAAAGAAAAAATTATTCTTACTGATTGCTGGAATCTTATGCAATTTATTGGATTAGAATTAAAGTTGTATAAAAATCTGACTTCCAATTTCCTGAAAGTTTTCTTTCCTTGAAAAAGAAGACTTGGGCATATCACATTCTTGACTAATCAAAAGATTTCATTCTAAAGGTAGCATCCTAGCAGTGTTCCAATACCTAAGGAGCTGCCACAAAGAGGAGGGAGTCAAGCTATTCTCCAAAGCCCCTGAGAAAGCAGGACAAGAAGCAACGGATGGAAACTAATCAAGGAGAGAAGCAACCTAGAACAAAGCAGAAATTTCCTGACAGAATAATTCATCGGTGGAATGACATGCCTCCAGTGTGGGTGCTCCAACACTGGAGACTTTTAAAAAGAGATTAGACAACCATTTGTCTGAAATGATATAGTCTCCTGCTTGAACAGGGGGTTGGACTAGAAGACCTCCAAGGTCCCTTCCAACTCTGTAATTCTTGTATTGTTATTTTACTTGCAAAGTGGTGATGGATGCTGGTATTTTCTTTAAATAACATTTAAAGAAAGAAAATGTTTCTTTAAAAGACACATTCATTAAACCTTTATTTTTAAATATGCACCTGGCCTGTCAAAACAGGACTTCCCTGATTGTCTCTGCTTTTTCACCTAAAGAAGCCTGATGGCAAGATTTTTATTTTCAAAGGGAAACCCGAAGCATTGAAGATTCCTGGACAGTTGATTTCATAGTGATAGCTAGGATATTGCTTCCAGGATAGCATCTCTTTGTAATCACGGTTTACACTAAACCTTGTAGTCCATCCATGAGAATTCTCCTGCAAATATTCTTCCCTAAAAATAATTTTTCATGTTCGCTATGTAATGGGCCTTTCAGTCTTGGTTACAATTGATTTTCTTTGCCCCTAAAACCTGAACTGACATGTGTTTTTAAGCATTGAATGAATTTGAGAACTGGAATCTTTCCAGCTCTGATAAGGTTGTGCCAAATTTGTTGTGCTGCTGTTGATTGACAATTGTGTTTGATAGATTGAAGTAATGCTCTGGTGAAAAGCTTAATGCTTTTGAACTAGTAGAATCTCTCGGGGATTGATATACAAAGCAATATAATGAGGTGACATATTCTTTTTTTTTTAGCCAGGAAAAGCAGGTTTAATGACCATTTAATTGCTTTGGACAAAAAAAAACACCAAATTGGTGTTTTCCTTTGTTCATAATTAGACTGGGATATTCCGTTAAATGATTTGTGAGCTAATGTGGTTTACTTTATGGACTTCTGCCAATCATCTGAAGCAAAAGTTCTCAATAATAGTCAGCAGTATGTTCCCCACCCAAAATTCAAGAACTAATCTTCCTGAGGTGACAAAAGTGCACTGTCAGGGTTCCAGTTAGGACACCCAATGGAATCAAAACTCCAAGGCAGACATCTTCCTCAAAATATAGATGTATTCAGTGGTGGGATTCAATTTTTTTACTACAGGTTTGGTGGGTGTGGCTTGGAGGCCATGGCAGGGGAAGGATACTGCAAAATCCCCATTCCCTCCCCACACCACTAACCTGCTTTCCAGTTCCATTCTCCAGTGCAGAGTAACAAAAGAAGACCCAGCCAATCAGCTGGGACTCGGGAGGCAAAGAATAGATGTGGGTGGGGCCAGTCAGAGTTGGTATTTGCCGGTTCTCCAAACTACTCAAAATTTCCGCTACCGGTTCTCCAGAACTGGTCATATTGGCACATTCGGAGAAAACCCCGCCTCTGGAAGACTCAAGGTTTTCTACACCCAAATCAAACCCCAAAGTTTTTCCCCTCAGGTCACGCATCCATCACATGGTCCAATCAGGTCTCAGTCACCATCTTGGCTGGTTTTGGTCACCCCTCTCCAACATCTGGTAGAATGTCCTTGGCTCACACGGGGAAAAATGTTGTTTTGGCTACACTTCCCCAGCTATTTCTATCTCTATCTCCCCGCCCCACTTTGGTTCTCACAGCTCCAACTGGCCTGGCTGTGGCAGCCCTGAAGATGCTCCCAAAATGGCTCTGGCATAAAAAAAATGGCTTCAGGGCTGACATATACATTTTGAGGGTAAACAGACTAAACCAGTGATCTTCAACTGTTTCTTCACCCATGGACCTTCATTAAATTTCTTTTGTGGCCACGGGCCAGGGCCACAAAGACTCAAGATTTAAATCATAACATTTCTTCAAGCCTTCAGAGACCCCCTGTGATGACATCACCTCTCCTCCCCAGAGCTCTGCAGGCTACTGGTTGAGAGTTACTGGTCTAAACAGTCCAAGAACAGGAGGTTCTCTTCATCATTTTTATTCTACTTTTTCCATCACTGTTAATCTATTTACATTCTGAAGAATGCAATGTTACATTTTTTCCTCTAGGACCATTTTCTGACGGGTTTGCTGAAAGATGCTTTGCCTTTGTGTGTATTTTTGGAGAAGAAATAAAAAGGGTCCAGAATGACTTCCTAGCCTATATGAGGTGGGAGAGCCATAACTTTTATGCCAGGCAGGTAATTTGTGTAATTTGCACTTCATCACACACTTTTCTCTCTGTTTCTAATCAATAAATTGTATGCCTCTATTCCCAGTTATGCACAGTGGAAGTGCCAAAAGACATGTTAAAACCTATTTGCCCCCTGTGTTTAAAAGCATTACATCAGCTTATGTTTGTTTGCATTGCTGTTCTGATGTCTTTCAACTCTGTTGTGTTAAATAATGCATTAGATCATGACATATTTTGTTTGCCATACTTCTTTATATCATTGCAATGTAGGAAGTGGCTTCTGTCGAATCAGCCCTTCATCCATCTCTCCCTAATACATAATCTACATGGACTAGCAGTGATTCTCCAAGGTTTTTAGCCTGGAATTTTTTTCCTCCCAGGTGAAACTCGTGGTAGAGATCTCATTGGATGAAAGGAAGTTAAAAGGCAGTTTAAACACACACTGTGATGATGATGGTTGTTCAGGGGTATTTTTGAAAAGGGGAGGAATCTTATATTTCAGCCTCTATATCTTTTAGGCTATTGAGGGCAATCCTTTGAAATTAATGCAGTATGATATTAATATGTTTATTCCATATTAATATGATATTAAACATTGAGAGAATGGTTCAATTCTCTCAACAATCATAGCATCTGCACCCAGGAACTTGCTTTCTCTCCAGAAAAACAAAGGTAAACTTATTGTTAAGTTTGAGCAATGAGAGGCTGAACCAGAGCATGAGTGCAACAGTACTTTATTTTACAAATAAAGGGCTGACCGTGCTTGCCAAGCCTGGAACTGGCTCGCAGCAATCAGCAGCCAGTTGGACCCCGCAGCCTGCTTTTATAGCTGGCTGCTGGGGAGAACTGACCAATGGGAATGGGGGAATAACGCCCACACAAAGTGAGTGGACCTGAGTGAGAACTCCTTGAGTCCTCAGGACATAACACCCCTTCCCCCCAGATGCGAACACGCATAGTCCTTGAGGTAGATGGGGGGTTTGTGTTGGCGCCCGGAGCGGCGCAACTCGGGAACATTGTCTGACTGTTCGGTATCAGTCTGTGACGGTTGAGCTGGCATAGTGTCGCCAACACTCTCTCTGGACTGGGCATCCTCGGAAACCACCGGGTTGGTTTCTGGAGTCAAACTCTCGTGGGTTGGATCCGGTTGATCAACTCTCTGGGCGCTGTTGTCCGAGTTTGGGCTGACCGGAACGACCGCTGGCGCAGACTGGTCACTGGGTGCGGTGTGGCTGGGTGGCAGATGGGACGGTTCCCCCTCGACTGGAGACTCTGGATTCTTGCTTGCGAGGTTGCTGAGGCGCCTTCTGAGTTGGTCTATGTGTCTCCTCCAGACGCGACCATCCTCCAGCCTGACTCTATATGATCTCGGCCCGGTGACGGCGATGACCTCGCCCGGAATCCAAAGTGGGTCCCCAGCGAAATTCCTTGCGAATATCGGCTCCTGTAACATAAAATGTCTAACCCCCGAAGTGGAAGCGAGGGGAGAGTCAGGGCAGTATTGTGGGTGCAGTCTATCTAATACAGTCCTCAGGCACCGGCCCATCAGAAGTTCCGCTGGGGACTTATTGGTGACTGCACAGGGGGTTGAGTGCTGGCTCATCAGGAACCGTGAGAGTTTGTGGTGCCAGTCATCTCTGCCAAACCTAGCGAGGGCCTCTTTGGTGGTCCTGACGGCCCTTTCAGCCAACCCATTACTCGCAGGGTGAAATGGGGCTGTGAAAATGTGGCGAATGCCTAGGTTGGCTGCAAAACGGCTGAATTCTACTGATGCGAACTGTGGGCCATTATCGGAGACCACGGAGTCGGGTAGTCCATGGGTAACGAACAGGCGCGTTAACACGTTGGTGATTGCTAGTGTGGTGGTCGTGGATAGCTGCGCCACGTCTATCCACTTGGAATAAGCGTCCACGACCACTAGGAACATCTTTCCATGCACGGGGCCGGCCAGATCGATATGGATTCTAGACCAAGGGGCGCTGGCGCTCTCCCATCTGGTAGGGGTGGCGATGGGGGGAGCAGGACGGGATTCCTGGCAAATGCTGCAGGAACTTACCCAATTGACAATGTCCTCGTCTAGACCCGGCCACCACACGTAGCTGCGTGCCAACGCCTTCATTCTCACAATGCCGGGGTGTCCCTCGTGCAACGCTTCCAGGACTCGGGTACGCAGCGAGGTCGGGATGACCACTCGAGTGCCCCACAGTAGACAACCCTGCAAACTGGACAGCTCCTGCATGCGAGTCTTAAAGGGTGCGAATTTGTTATCAACATTGCCTCCCGGCCACCCCCTCTTCACCCAGTCGAGCACCTGGGCGAGCGTTTGGTCTGCCTTGGTTTTGGCGGCGATGTCAAGGGCGGTGATGGGCAGGTCCAACTGGGTGATTTCAAAAATGGCATTGACAGGAGCTGGGTCTTCAGCCGGAGCGGGTAAGGGGCAGCGACTGAGTGCGTCAGCGTGGGATAGAGTTTTGCCCGGGCGGTGGATAAGTTTGTATGAGTAGGCCGCTAGGAAAAGCGTCCACCTTGTCATCCGAGGGGAGAGGACTTGAGGTGTCTGTTTGTCGCCGGCCAGTAGGCCCAGGAGGGGCTTATGGTCGGTGACCAGTTCAAAGAAGTGGCCAAAAAGGAATTCGTGAAACTTTTTCACGGCTGCGACAGCTGCTAGGGCTTCCTTGTCTATTTGGCTGTAATTTCGCTCCGTGGCCGAGAGCGTCCTGGAGAAAAAGGCGATGGGGGCCTCGGCGCCATTGGCGAGTCGGTGACTAAGGACCGCCCCAATTCCAAAAGGGGATGCGTCTGCTGCCAGTACTAAAGGAAGGTTGGGGTCGAATTGGATGAGCACTGCCTCTGACGTAAGTAGTGATTTGACGGCGTTAAACGCCTGGTCTTCTTTGTGCCCCCAGTGCCACGGTGACTTTTTGTCTAGTAATCTGTGTAGGGGTTCGGCTACTGAGGCTTTATGGGGCAAAAAGGATGCATAAAAGTTTAGGAGTCCCAAGAAAGCTTGTAGCTCCGTTTTGGAGGTCGGTGTGGGAGCTTCGTGGGTCGCCCTGACCTTGGACTCCAGGGGGTGAATGCCAGAGGCGTCAATTTTATAACCCAGAAAGTCCACCTGTCTAGTGGCAATGGCGCATTTTTCTTTTTTTAACTTGAGGCCATGCTGTCTGAACCTCTCTAACACTGCTCGCACTCTCTGGAAGAGTTGGGGTCTGTCCCTGGCCGAGACCAAGATGTCGTCGAAGTAGGGTACTACACCAGGGAGGCCCTGTAAAATCCGCTCCATGAGGGATTGAAAAATACCCGGGCCAACACTTACGCCAAATTGGAGACGCTTGCATCGGAAGGCACCCCTGTGAGTGACGATGGTCTGAAGTTCCGCTGTTTGGTTATCAACAGGGAACTGTTGATATGCTTGAGACATGTCCAATTTAGCAAAAATACTGCCCGGTTCGAATGTGTGCAATAAGTGCTGAATGACGGGCACGGGGTAGGCGCTAACTTGTAAATATTTATTGATTGTTGTCTTGTAGTCCGAGCAAATTCTCAGGCTACCATCTTTTTTGAGGGGTGTGACAATGGGCGTCTCCCACTTGGCGAAATCTGTTGGCTCAATGACCCCTTGTTTTAGTAGTTTATCCAATTCAGCGTCTAGTTTTGGTCGAATAGCAAATGGAACTCTACGTGGTTTTAATCTGATTGGGACTGCCTGGGGGTCAACGGTGAACGAGATGGGGGTTCCATTATAACACCCCAGCTCCTCGCTGAACACATCTGCATAGTCAGCGAATAAGGAGTCAGTGTCTGAGGTTGAGACAGCATGGACTCCTGTTAACCCTAGGCCGAGGTGGGGAAACCAATCGAGCCCCAATAAGGTGGGTAGATTGCCGTTAACTACCACTAGAGGTAGGTGGCCTTTAAAAGCTCTAAAACTGACAAAGAACTTGCCTCTGCCGATCACGGGAATGGCCTTCCCCTGGTAGTCCTTCAGACCGAACTGGCATCTCTGAAGCCGGGTAGTAGATAGGCTGGGGTGGAGTCTCTTGAGGGTGTTCCATGAGATTATTGAGAGCGCTGACCCTGTGTCAACCTCCATGTGGCACGGTTTACCTTCTAGGGAAACGGAGAGAGAAATTTTACTAACAGAGTGGCAAGTACGCCTGGCAAGGCGGTGCGTGCGACAGTTTAATACTTGCCTCTGTGGTCCCGAGTGCGAGGACGGGGGTCTTTGTGCAGCGCTTTGGGGGGCTTGGCAGACTCTCGCAATGTGCCCCCTCTTATGGCAGTTGTTGCAAACAGCTCCTTTAAACTTGCAGGTGGCCCTTTGATGTGATCCCCCACAGGCTAGGCACAGGGTGATGTGCTTGGGTGGACCGGTGTATTCTTGTTTGGCCCCTACCTGCGACCGTCTGTCATTGGTGAGGCGATGGACATCGTTCTCATCGTTGTGGCCTTCCTCCGCTTCCACCTCTTCGGAATGGACTGGGAACGCTGCTAGCTTGGCGCTTGGGCCCTGAATTTCGGTGGCTGAGTTCGTTGCTAGCTCGGCTGCTAGGGCCTCCTCTACCGCTTGCGCGAGGTTGAGGTCTTTTTTAGCTAGCAGTCGCCTCTGTAGGTTGAGATCCTTGACCCCACAAACCAATTGATCGAGGAGCATGTCCTCCAGGTATGTTCCAAACCCGCAGTGCAGGGCTGCTGTTCTGAGGGCGGCCATATATTGGTTGATGGTCTCCTTACTTGATTGCTTCCTCATTCGGAACGTGAACCTCCTGGCGATTTGTGAAGGCCTGGGAGCGTAGTGGTTTGTGAGGATCTCAAGCAACTCGGACCACGGAACGTTTTTTAATTCTCTCGGCGCCACGAGTGCTGCAGCGGTATCGTAAACGGTGGCCCCGCAGTAGATTAGGAAATAGGATTTTTTCCGATGCTCTCCCGCATCCGACAGGCCGACCGCATCGATGTAATGATTGAAACGGTTCTTATACGATTCCCACTTCTCTTCGTCTGGTTTAAACGCCGGGAATACTGGATTGGAACTCATGGTGCTGGAACGGCTGGGCTACCTGCGGGAGAAATCTCTCTGGGACTACGAACGCTCGTGAGTTACTAGTGATATCAGCTCTGGAGAGGTTTTTTTGCTACCCTCTCTTTCTCTCTCTCTGGGTTACCACGTTGGCTGCTAGCCGTTGGAGGTGTCTTGATTCGCGCCAAAAAAGTGGGCGTTAGTGACTCTCTACAGTGCTGTGCTGTGATTCCTACTGGCTCGAAATTCAAATGACACCCGTTTGAATTTCGCGCCAAATGCAGAGCGGCTGCGGCTCGCAGCGCTTCACTTTCCCTGTAGCGAGGCTAACAAGCGGCTACAGACGCTTCTAACTATTTGACTCAGACCGCTTTCTCTGGCTGCGGATCTGCGTTTGCTCTTTTTGATCGCTCGTTTCGCTAGCTGACCGCTCTCTCTGGCTGCGGATCAGCGTTTCCCTTGTTGCCAGCCGATCGCTCTCTCTGGGCTGTAGATCGGTGGCTAGTGACTCAGCGGTTGCAAGGTGCTTCTGGTAGCCATCCCATCCTCGTCGCCAGTGTTAAGTTTGAGCAATGAGAGGCTGAACCAGAGCATGAGTGCAACAGTACTTTATTTTACAAATAAAGGGCTGACCGTGCTTGCCAAGCCTGGAACTGGCTCGCAGCAATCAGCAGCCAGTTGGACCCCGCAGCCTGCTTTTATAGCTGGCTGCTGGGGAGAACTGACCAATGGGAATGGGGGAATAACGCCCACACAAAGTGAGTGGACCTGAGTGAGAACTCCTTGAGTCCTCAGGACATAACACTTATACTGTAATATTTTGCCTGTTTTAAAATTCCAGTGAGCAGCCTGTTAATGTAGTTTATTATTTCCTCTTCCCTTATGATTCTTTCTTCTGAAAATATCACAACCACAAAATTCCTTTTAAAAATGTTACTTGATAAAGATATCATTTGAAAACTCAAATTTTTCCATATAGACCCTCTATTTTGTAAGGAAGCAAGCGCAGCAGATTTACGATTCCCTATAAAACTTCACCCTTGTTTATCAATTGCTTGCGATTGATTAAACAGTAAAAATGCTTTTAGGACAGACAGGTAAAGCTGTCACCTAATTGCGTAGTGCTTTATATTCAAAACTTGCCATTTTTGTTCTAACATTTGACAAAATTTTTGTGCGTGTCATGAAAAATTCACATTGCATAGGGAACTCCTAATTCCATCTTCCATCCTTGACACCATTACAGTTGTATTCTTATAAAATATGCCCATGGATAATGAAAACCTCAGTGTAAACTTGACTAGTGTAGAAAATCCAACCCTAAATTTTTTAAAAAAGATTTTGAAAAAAATTGCTTTGCTTTGTTGTGTACTTTGTTTATATATCTTCTAGGGAATGAAGTTATACATCAGGTGATCAGGATGAAAAGAGGACTAAAATATTTCTAAACTAAAATATTTATCCAAAAGGTACATTGTCATAGGAAAATATCTCTAGGTCTAACTTCTAAGAATTAAATGTTGAAAACTAAGCAGTAGATCTGAACAGAAATCATTTAAACTGGTATTATATCTAGATGGTCCATTTGTGATTTGGCTTTCAAGGTTAACATGCATGAAGTGATGAGTTCATGCTTTCTGTATGATTTCTAACCATGATTTATTGATAATTAACTAGGTTTACACCAGTAGTGGATACTGCAAAATCTCAATTCCCACCCCTCTCCTGGGGGAAGGTTACTGCAAAATCCCATTCCCTCCCCACCCCACTAACCTGTTTTCCATCTCTGTTCACCTGTGCAGGGAAATAAAAAAAGACCCAGCCAATCAGCTGAGAGTCGGGAGGCAGAGAATAGATGGGAGTGAGGCCAGTCAGAGGTCTTATTTTCCGGTTCTGCAAACTACTCGAAATTTCCACTACCAGTTGTCCAGAACTGGTCAGAACCTGCTGAATACCACCTCTGGTCTACACACTATACGTAGCCATACATTGCAAGGTTACAAACCACAATTGGTGGATTCCTGTGTTACTCTGATAACTGCATAGCATTAAGTCATTGTAGATTCTTAGTAAAACCTTGACAGTTTTTCTCCATGATGATCTGTCTCTAACCTGAACTTTCAGCTCTTCCAATGCATTCATTACTACTCAATGATACTCTATGTTTATTTCTTTGTTTATTATTAATAACTATATTTATTTATTTTTGGTTTAGTGCAGGATATGGATGCAGTTGTGTGTGGTGTGGAGAGCTGTTAAATTTCCAGACTTCGCTTTAATTGCAAATTGATTTCCCAGCTCATTGTCTTACATATTGCAAAATAATAACTTTAGTAAAAGTCACTGGAGCTTTTTCAATCTGCTATAAATGCAGAGAAGGGGGGGGGGAAGTGTGAGAGGGGAAATATAGAATATAGATAGTGTTTGTTTGGATTTCTCCATGCCCACTTTATTAGGGAGATTGTACTTATATTGAAAAAAAAAGGCCATCCAAGGAAATGTATACTTTTAAGCCTTATAATATTGAAGATTTTAAAAACTCTGTATGGGAAAATGCAGCACAATCCTGATCATTTCTATGAAATATAAACAATATTTCTGCCATGCTTGTATTCTTTGCATTAAACATTTGAATTGCTGTTGACAGCAACTTTGATTAGATTCACATGGTTTATATCTTATGGAAAGTGAGTTTAAACAGACTTGGAATGTAGCACAGTTCTTCCTAGTATTTGTTTCAAAATACAGTAGATGGAGGGTGCAGAGTTTTTTTTGATTATCCCAGCATATCTTTTTCCAAAAGGCAACTGGACTTTCTTGTGCTTTTTTTTACTTTGAAAACATTTCATATCTCATCCCCAAACTGTGTAACTGTGAGAGGGATCTTGGAGTCTTAGTGGAAACCAATTAAATATGAGCCAACAGTGTGCAGGGCAGCCAAAAAAGCCATTGCAATCCAAAATTGTATTAACAGAGAGATACAATCAAGTGAGCTACTAATACCGCTCTATAAAGCCTTAGTAAGACCACACCTAGAATATGGCACCCAGTTTTGGTCACCACATTATAAAAAAGATGTTGAGACTCTAGAAAAGGTGCAGAGAAGAGCAACTAAGATGATTAGGGAACTGGCGATGAAAACATATGAAGAACGGTTACAGGAACTGGGCACAGCTCATCTAGGGAAGAGAAGGACCAGGGGGGACATCATAGCAGTATTCCAAAAATTGAGGGGCTGCCACAGAGAGGAAGGGGTCAAGCTATTTTCCAAGGCACCCGAAGGCCAGACAAGGAAAAATGAATGGAAACTGATCAAGGAGAGATTCAACCTGGAAATAAGGAGAAACTTTCTGACAGTGAGAACAATCAACCAATGGAACAGCTTGCCTTCTGAAGTTGTGGGAGCTTCATCACTGGAAGCTTTCAATAAGAGATTGGACTGCCATCTGTCAAAAATGGTGTAGGTGTCCTGCTTGGGTGGAGAATTGGACTAGATGAACTACAAGGTCCCTGCTAATCTGAAGAAGCTTCTTCCATTCTAACTCCATCCAGAAGATTCTTGGATGGGAGGCAAAATGTCTTCAAAAATTAAAAACAAAGAAGAAAGTTCAGTTTGCCTTTTGGAAAAAGCACCTTGGGACAACCATGATGTCAACTTGTGAAGGTTTCCTGACCTGCTTCTGAGTTGCCATAGGCAGGGGGATGGGAAATCATGCCTTGCAGCTGCACTGAAGAATTCACACCTCAATCAAAACAAAACATATTCTAGCTGCGCGAAGTCAAGGCCAACTCCACAGAGACCTGCAACAGCCAGAGGGAGTGACTTCTACAACCCGTGAAGTTGCTTTGTTGGGGAATGTGACTAGTGATGCACCTTGGGGGGAGGGAACAACAGGGTCAGAGGCAAGGCATGAATTTGGTGAAGTCAAGGCTGGCTTCACTTAGTTCATGACGACATGGCGCTTCTAATAAACAATTGGATTTTTCTTGCTAAATGGCTGGAGGCTCCTGCTTTTATTGGGGCATTGGTTGGAACCTTGATGTCCATGAGCTGAATGACTAAGAATCTCCTTAGACAGGGTTTTTGGGGAGGGCAGGGGGGCTTGGCACAGTTTTTACATAGCCATCAGCTGAAGGACCCCAGTATGAACAAGGCAACAGCAGCACCAACCTATTTAGCAGCTATCAAAGACCAGAAAAAAGATAGGGAAATACTCCAACAGAAGAATTTTTAGTGTGGTCTGTTGTTCACCACTAAGTACAGAATGGTTTCTTTTTTTCTTTCCCTTTCCCCTTTTCTCGTTGGAGAAAGGTGTTTTCAGAGAATGTTGGCCCGTGGTTTGGATGACTGGTGTCATCTTTTTTTCACAGTCCTCCCAATAAACTCAAATTCCAGAAATAGAATAGGCAGGAAGAGAAAGGAAATGTGGTGTTTTATTTAGCTCCTGTAATAAAAATGTCTGTTGGAATAAAAATCAATAAATACAATAAATGTTGCACCATTAATAAAATATGCTAGGCATTAAATCAGAGTCTGCTGTGTAACCTGAGCTCCTATTTACAGCCTGTTTCAAGCTTGATCATACTTGCAGCCAAGGGTGAAACATTCTAAAGTAGCTGTTGTCTCAAATAAAATTAATACAGTTGCGGTGCAAAGAAAAGACAGCTGAATACTTAAGGGGAATTCTGTTCTCTGGCTTGAAGTCAATTTCTGGGCAGAGCAAGTGGGGAAGGGTAGGCAAGGACTCCATGGTTTTAATTAGTGTTACTCCCCCCCCCTCCAATATAGTTATACCAAAATGTACAAGGCTGAAGGGCAAGAAAGCTGTGCCTGAGGTTCTTGAAGTAGAATGTTGTATCAAGTCTTTTGTGTTAGGACTGTGCTAAAATTTATCCTGCATTTTACATACTAGTGGTTTTTTTATTCCATTGGAATAAGAGAGAACATGTCTTTGAAATTTCTTCTAAAGGAGGAGGTGATTTTGATGAAATCTTGACTTTTGTTTCGATCCTGCATTCTATAAATGTGCTTTTTCCCCTCTTTCTTTTTTTGGACCATCCTCTTTCCAAAAGTCTGCCGCTTCTTTGGCTTCCTGGGGTTTCATTCAATCCCACAAAAAACCTATCAGGAGAAAGCTTCTTTTTTGCACAGGTTTTCTTCAGGAGGAAATTCCAGGCAACCAAAGAGGCTGCAGAATGGTAGAAAATATAACAGAGGCAACCCCCACTGGTCCCTTTTACAATCAAGCCAGCTAAAAAAAATACCACCTCGAAAAAAATGAAAAGAAATTCTCAAGCGCCTTGTGAATAAACTATAAAAACTCGAAGCTCTGCCTTGGAGGGAGAAAACTTGAGAACTCTCTCAAAGCAGCTATGGGCCTTGATTTGGACTCTGGTAAATAGAAATTATAAGATGCGGTGCTCAGTGGCTAAGATGCTGAGCTTGTCAACTAGAAAGGTTGGCAGTTTGGCGGTTCGAGTCCCTAGTGCCACAGAACAGAGGGACCACCTTGGTGGGAAGGTAACAGCGCTCCATGCACCTGTGGCATTTGGTCATGCTGGCCACATGACTATGGAGATGTCTTGGGACAGCGCTGGCTCTTCGGCTTTGTAACAAGAGATGAACACCGCCCCCTAGAGCCAGAAACTACTAGCACATATGTGCAAGGGGAACCTTTACCTTTAAATAGAAATTAAGCAAATGAAACCAAGTCATGATTGTGGAGGCCTTAGACGAGGTCCAACATATTTTTTCCCATTTCTATTTCTTTACAACCATCCTAAGAAGAATTAGAAACTTAGGGCTGGAAAGGCCTTTTAAGGTCTTCAACCCCTGCTCAAGGAAGGAGACCCTATGCCATTCAGCACAAATGGTTGTCTGGTCTACTCTTGAAAATTTCCAACAATGGAGCATCCACAGCTTTGGGAGGCAAGCAATTCTATTGATTAATCGTTTTCACTGTCAGGAAATTTCTCCTTAGTTTTAGCTTTGATCTCCTTTTCATTAGTTTCCCCATCCATTGCTTCTTGTCCTGCTCTCTGATGCTTTGGAGAATAAGTCAATCCCTTCTTTTGTATGACAGCCCCTAGAGCAAAGGTCTTCAAACTTGGCAAGTTTAAGACTTGTGGACTTCAACTCCCATAATTCTTGAGCTAACATGACTGGAGGAGGAATTCTGGGATTTGAAATCCACAACTCTTAAAGCTGTCAAGTTTGAAGACCCCCTGCCCTAAAGTCAGTAGTGGGATTCAAAAATGTTACTACTGGTTCTGTGGGCATGGCTTGGTGGGCATGGTGTAGCTTGGTGGGCGTGGCTTGGTAGACATAGCAGGGGAAGGATACTGCAAAATCTCCATTCCCACCCCACTCCTGGGGGAAGTTTATTACAAAATCCCATTCCCTCCCCACCCCACTAACCTGCTTTCCAGCTCCATTCTCCTGTGCAGGGCAACAAAAAAAGACCCAGCAGATCAGCTGGGACTCAGGAGGCAGAGAATAGATGGGGGCGGGGCCAATCAGAGGTGCTATTTGCCAGTTCTCTGAACTGTTCAAAATTTCCACTACTGGTTCACCAGAACTGGTCCGAACCTGCTGAATATCACCTCTGCCTAAAGTATTGGAAGACAGTTATCATGTCATCCCTAACCTTCCTCTTTGTTAGCCTAAATGTACCAAATTCCCTCAATCAGTCATCTTACAGTTTAGGCTCCAGACCCCTTATCATCTTTGTTGCTCTTCTCTGCAATATTTCTAGGGGCTCAGCATCTTTTTTGAATTCTGGTGAGCAGAATTGGATGCAGTAACTCAAAAGTGTAGCCTCCAGGAGTGTTTCTTTTTGTCTACCCTTCCAACTTTTGGGTTTGCTGCAGAGTGACATCTTGGAGTAAATAACTTGCTCCCCTCTCCCCCACACAATCTACGACAGTGTTTGCTTTCATAATTAAACATTTCTTAGAAAAAACGTGAAGGTGTCATGAAAAGGTTGACATGGGTCTTGGCAGTCTTCTGTGGGGTGTAAGCAGCAAACACTGCTTTAATTAACATTCCTGCATTGCTTTGCATCTTTACCAAACAGGACTGTCCTCATCATTTAGAATATTTATTATATTTTATTTATTTAAGAGTTTCCTGGTGTCCCCAGTGTTCTGGACTAGCAGGCTCGAAGCCTGCAAACCTGATTGGCCCGCTGATAGCCGATTGTGATTGGTCGCCATAGACTGATGCGATTGGCCACTAAACAGGCTGCCGCGATTGGCCCTGCCAAGAGCGGCAAACTCAAATCGCCTTCATTGGCTGCCTAGCCGCAGCCAGCCCTATATAAGGGGCTGCTGCGGCTGGGATTAGTTGCTCAGATCTGAAGTCACTAATAAAGAGCTGTTGTTGCTATCTGAGTCTTGCCTCCATTCTTGAACCATCCTCCCAGATCTAACACCCAGAATGACATTAGCCTACTCTATCCCAATGCTTGAAGAAAGAGCCAACTCTTCAAGGCCTTCCTAGATTTTGGAAGTTTCAGAATACTCAGTTCAAATAGTTTCTTGTGGCCAAATGTTTGTTGTGATTGGAGTGTAGAGAAAAATAAATATTGAAGGTAGCTACAGTTTGGGGAGTGTTTGGCGTGCTGAAGTTTCAATAGCCAGGAACTAAACTACAGGTGAAACTCAAAAAAATAGAATATCGTGCAAAAGTTCATTTATTTCAGTAATGCAACTTAAAAGGTGAAACCAATATATGAGATAGACTCATTACATGCAAAGCAAGAGCGTTCAAGCTGTGATTTGTCATAATTGTGATGATTATGGCTTACAGCTCACGAAAACCCCAAATCCACAATCTCAGAAAATTAGAATATTACATGCAATCAAGAAAACAAGGACTGTACATAGAACAATATCGGATGTCTGAAAAGTATAAGCATGCATTTGTACTCAGTACTTGGTTTGGGCCCCTTTTGCAGCAATTACTGCCTCAATGAGGCGTGGCATGGAAGCTATCAGCCTGTGGCACTGCTGAGGTGTTACGATGACCAGGATGCTTCATTAGTGGCCTTCAGCTTTTCTGTATTGTTCGGTCTCATGTCTCTCATCCTTCTCTTGGCAATGACCCATATCTCTATGGGGTTCAGGTCAGGCGAGTTTTCTGGCCAATCAAGGACAGTAATCCCACGGTCATTGAACCAGGTTTTGGTGCTTTTGGCAATGTGGGCAGGTGCCAAGTCCTGCTGGAAAATGAAGTCAGCATCTTCATAAAGCTCATCTGTGGAAGGAAGCATGAAGTGCTCCAAAATCTCCTGGTAGATGGCTGCATTGACCCTGGACTTAATGAAGCACAGTGGACCAACACCAGCAGATGACATGGCTCCCCAAATCAACACAGACTGTGGAAACTTCACACTGGACTTCAAGCATCTTACAGTGTGTGCCTCTCCATTCTTCCTCCAGACTCTGGGTCCTTGGTTTCCAAATGAGATGCAAAAGTTGCTCTCATCAGAAAAGAGGACCTTGGACCACTGAGCAACAGACCAGTTCTGTTTTTCCTTAGCCCAGGTAAGATGCTTCTGATGTTGTTTGTTGTTCAGGAGTGGCTTGACAAGAGGAATACGACATTTGAAGCCCATGTCCAGGATCCGTCTGTGTGTGCTGGCTCTTGATGCACTGACTCCAGCCTCAGTCCACTCCTTGTGAAAGTCCCCAACACTTTTGAATGGCCTTTTCCTGACAATCCTCTCCAGGCTGCGGTCATCCCTGCTGCTTGTGCACCTTTTTCTTCCACACTTTTCCCTTCCACATAATGTTCTATTAATGTGCTTTGATACAGCACTTTGGGAACATCCAAGTTCATTTGCAATTACCTTTTAAGGCTTTCCCTCCTTATGGAGGGTGTCAATGATGGTTTTTTGCACAACTGTCAGGTCAGCAGTCTTTCCCATGATTGTGCTTCCAACTGAACCAGACTGAGAGACCATTTAAAGGCTCAGGAACCCTTTGCAGGTGTTATGGCTTAATTAGCTGATTAGAGTGGGACACTTTGAGCCTAGAATATTGAACCTTTTCACAATATTCTAATTTTCTGAGATTGTGGATTTGGGGTTTTCATGAGCTGTAAGCCATAATCATCTCAATTATGAAAAATCACAACTTGAACTATCTTGCTTTGCATGTAATGAGTCTATCTCATATATTAGTTTCACCTTTTAAGTTGCATTACTGAAATAAATGAACTTTTGCACGATATTCTAATTTTTCAAGTTTCACCTGTAGGCTGCCAATTAAATACATAATTTGCTGTGATGGCTCCCTGTTTACCAAATGATCTTTTGGGAAATGTGAATATATATCATAGTGTTTTAAAATGTCATACTGCTCTCCTCATAATGCTTCTCTCTATATCATCATCACTATCATTTACAATTGGAGACCAAAGTCATGGATTTTTTTCCCCCCAGGAAAGAAGGAAGTTCCATGATCTCTTCTTTTGCTTCAAGATTTTCAAAATCATAGAACCAGATTTGACACTTCATTACCAAGATGTATTGCATTTTGCAAACCACGGCAATCAAAAGCTCAACAACAATCTCAAACAAGCACCATTTCTGAAAGGGGAAAAAAACAGATTTTGCTTTTATTCAGCACATAATCTCAGTTCACCAACTTGAGTGCTTTGCATTTTAAAGGGGGTGGTGAAAACAGAATTTGGTTTCTCTTGCCCATGGGCTGATTATCAATCTTGCAGCTACATTTAGCCTCGCAAAATGGCTGCACAGTACTTTATTTGGTGTACTATGCCATGCCTCAGCTGTATTTGCTCATCTGCAATAATAGAAGGTTTTTAAGCCTTTTGATGCAGATTCAGCTGTGCCATTTCAAGCTGGGGTAAAATATTCTGTACTTCTTTAGCCTTAGAGGCAAGCTGATGAATTCATGATGGTTGTAATCCGCTATGAAGATTTTTAACTTTGAGTATGTAAGCAAGCCCAGGTGGGTGACAATTTGTCTCCATTATGGCCTGTTTGCCATCTCAAATGCATTCATTCCAAATGATCATCATTTATTGAACCATCAGTGTAGGGTGAGCTGGGCAATGCAGACCCCCCAAGGGGCCATATACAGCTGTTGGCCTAATTTCAAAAGCTCATTGCAAGCTACCATTTTTGAATGCTGACCAAAATGAGCTGTCAGTTGCCCTGCAGGAAGCAAGATCAAAGAGAATGTTAGAGAGAGTACGGGAAGGAAAAAAAAATGGAAATATTATTGGCCCTACAGAAATGCAGAAGGAAACTTGCTCAGCCTGACATTCATTGTGCTTTAGAGAGCAACATAAACAAGAAAGCCTGATTCTTGTTATAATTGAGAGTTTACCAAAGGATTGTACCAGTGAGTGAAGGAAAAAGAGGCAATGAGTACATTTGGCTACTGGGTATTTTAATCTTTTATGAATGTATTGTAATTTTAGTAGAAAAGTAATTTTATTTTCTCCTGTTTCCCTTCCCCTTTTCTCTTTTTAACTTTCTTCTTCTCTCTCACCTATGTTCATGTAGACAGCTATGGAACAGCTTGCCCTCGGAAGTTGTGGGAATGTCATCACTTGAGATTTTCAAGAAGAGATTGGACTGCCATTTGTCAGAAATGGTGTAGGGTTTCCTGCTTGGGCAGAGGGGTTGGACTAGATGACCTACAAGGCCCCTTTCAATTCTGATTATCTGTTATGGAACATTGTTTTTTATAAAAAAAACATTGTCCACACCACCACTGTCCAACCTTCCTCCCCTCCCCCCACAAAACCCCCAAAGGAATAAATTGCAGTTGCAAATGTATACGGCAGTCCTCAGCCTATGACCACAATTGAGCTGAACATTTTGGTTGTTAAGCAAGGCAGTTGTTAATTGGGTTTTGCTCCATTTTACAATTGTTTTTGTCACAGTTATTAGGTGAATTGCTACAGTTGTTATGTTAGTAATACAGTTAGTTGTTAAATGAATCTGGTTTCCCTAGTGATTTTGCTTGTCAGAAGGTCACATAAGGTGGCCCTGAAACTGTCATAAATATGAGTCAGTTGCCAAGCATGTGAATTTTGATCATGTGACCATAGGGATGTTGCAATGGTCATGTGTGGAAATGAAGAGTCACTAAATAAACTCTTGTAAGTTGAGGAATCTCTCTCTCTCTCTCTCTCTCTCCAACCTATTTTAACCATGGTGGGGAAGACTGAGAACCAATGAACTGAGACTAAATAAATTAGAGTGTAACATTTAAATTTGTATATTAACCTTGAATATGTGTAAGAATTCTGGGATGGTTGGATAAGAAACTTGGAAGAGTAGAAAAGTGAGGACATGACAGCTTGGATAAATAGACTTATTGTAAAAAGCAGAATAACATATTGTAAAAGAATTCCAGTGACTGCTGTGACTCGAAAGCAATGCCTGTATTTAATGAAAGCTCAAATAATTATAACTTTACTGCTCACACACCGTGATGGAATAAAGTTAATCTGTTTTGGGCAGAAGTGCCAGCATTCTGTGTATACCTGTCTCTTGTCTTGCTTACAGACCTATCTAGTATCATGCTATTTTCTTGTAACAATAAAATATATGTAACAATAAAAAAATATTAATACTTTCTCTACTGTCACCCTACAGATAGGCTGAACTAAAAAACTCCAGAACTGCCAGCCAGCAATAGTCCCCCAAGGGAACTTGGAGATCATTTAGTCCAATCCCCTGCTGTAGAGGGAGACCCTAGACAAGTGACTGTCCAGTCTGTTCTTAAAAGCCTCAGAGATGGGATACCCACAACTTCTGAAGGCAAGCCATTCCACTGATTAATTGTTCTAACTGTCAGAAAATTCCTCCTTAGTTCTAGGTTGCTTCTCTCCCTGCTTAGTTTCCATCCATTGTTTCTTGCCTTGCCTTCTGGTGCTCTGGAAAATAGGTTGACCTGTGTGGCAGCCTTTAATTAGCATAGCTCCCCCAAATTTTGCAATTTACACTCCTGCAAATCAAATGTAGTTTTCTTTTTCCAGTGTTTTATGATGGTAGTTTTCTACGCCCTTATTGTTTTTATTGTCTATCATTAATCATGTCCTGCCTATCTATACTTTTGCTAATTTAGCATAAGAAAACCAATTTAAAAGGACTTCAGATTTCAAGTGAGTAATATGAAACATCCAAGAGCAGATTTCAAAACTGAAAATGGAATAGCCTGGAGGACTTATATTTAATTTATATTTCAGCTTGTCCCCAAGGAGCTATCCCTATTTTATTGACATGACAATCCTGCAATGTAGGTTTGACTGAAGGTTAGCCACTGCCCAAGGTCATTAGTGAACTTCCTGGCTAAATGAAATTTGAATTTATCAAATGTTGTAATCCCACTGTTAAGAATTTATTAAAGATTTTATATATCAATAGTTCAAGTGTTAGCATGGAATCTAATAATAGTGATAGTAATGCCTTTTGCTATTAAAAGGACAGAGGGAGTTCGTTCAAAATGTGGATATTAAAAAAGGTGAAATTGATAGAATGTATTATTAAACCATGAGATGTGAAAAAAGTTAAAGGAAACCTTTTATGAAAATCGAACCCCCTTCTATAAATGATATGGAGTAAGACTTATTCAAATTAACCCATTACTTGCTACTCTAGAAGGATAAAAAGGATAGTGAGCTTAGCCAAATTCTTTGTGGCCTCACACTAACAATTAAAATCCTTCCTTCCTTCCTTCCTTCCTTCCTTCCTTCCTTCCTTCCTTCCCTCCCTCCCTCCCTCCCTCCCTTCCTCCCTCCCCCCACATCAGGATTTGGAGGGTGAATAAACACCCACAAACACACGCTCTAGGGTTATTTGTGTGTGTATTTGTATGTGTTCTTCTGTAGCGAGCTGCATATCTATCAAGATTTTCCTTAATATAAATTTTGCTTTTTAGAAAAATAGTCAACCGCATGGAAAATTCATACAATTGTGATTTTGGAATGATAGCTGAATTTCAAGTGTGTCTTATTTGAAAGATTCAGAATTCAATACATTCACATTAAATTGTGAAACAAATTTCTCACCTACTGTGGACCTTGTATTGCTATATGTTTGGAAAATTACAGGCTTATTGTCTATTTTTTCTGTGCTTCTTCCAGCTCAGTCTCTAATGTCAAGAAGGACATTAAATTTCCCCAGGATCTAGATATGGAAGGTTGGTCCAAATTGGATGTCCTCTCCTGAGGTTTCGGCAGTTGCTTCTCTTCTTCCCCAAGGATTATAGGATTGAAGCCTTTATCCTGGTAAAGGGCTGCATCATTATCATGTTTTTTAGGTTCATTCTCTATGGTTGAATTTTTCACTGACTTACAGATAAATTATTCGTAGCTGTACGAACCTTTTAAAGGCCATTTACTGTGGAAGAGTTTCAGATCATTATGTTATTGATAGGAATTTATGATGTCATCTGAAGCTGGTTTACAGAGGAAAACTTAAGTGTCTTCTTTTATTGCAGGACTAACAATATCAGTTACCTATGACTCCCAAGCTTTTTTTAAACTCTAGGCAGGGTAAGGTCATGCTGCTGAAATCTCTCTCTCTCTCTCTCTCTCTCTTTCTTCCTCTCCCCCTCCCTCTCCCATTCCTCCTTCTTTCATTCACTCATCTTTCTTTTTTCTGGCATGGCTACTGACCAGAAGGAGTGTTAAGAGTCTCTTCTCTGTGTAATATTATTTATTTTTATATGCTACTTGAAATGAAAGGTATATACTATCTCCCTGGGCTTTTTTACTTGAACTTAAAGAAAAAGCAGGTTGCACTTACTTTTTTCCTAGCTGTCCCTACAGGTTTTCCAATTCAACTTCTCTTAGTTTTCTGGCTTTTGCAGCCCCATCTATGAGCGATCACTGACAGTTGACAGATTTTTTAGGAAATTGACATAGTCAGAAATTCATCACGTTGTGCATAATATGTATTTATACCTTTACCTAATTTATGCTTTCCTTTCTCTGGGGTGAAAATTGATCTGTTGAACCCATCAGTCTTTTATTTAGATTTTTATGATTTCAAAGACTGTCTTCTGTTGAGTTAACAATACTGTAAAGATCAATACCTGAATGTGATTAATGTTAAAAATGTGTTTGTAAAAGGCAATGTTATCATAAAATGGCTTTATGCTCTGCTCTGTTTTTCCTTTGTTTTGCAGAAGAGTCCACTATATGCACTTTCAAAGCTCTTAAGTTTTTTTTAACTCAGCAAATTGCAGTTTTACTATTCCCTAAGGAATTGGGCATGTGTTTGTGCATCTATGCACAGAATGCTTTGCATGCAGAAGACCTATAATGGGCTGTAGGCTATTCCTTTTTTGCTATAATGCTCCCATCTATACTATATATTTTGGAGGTTATACATCTGGAACCTATGGCAGATGTTGAAAAAAGAAGGCAGAAGGAAATGTGTTTATTTAAAGTTTATAAGAATCTGTATTAAGTATTAAGAATATAAGAACAGCCCTGCTGGATCAGGTCAAGGTTCACCTTAGTCCAACAGTTGGAGTTTTATCAGATATATCCTCTGTCCTCCATTATTCTCCTTTTCCCAATTCAGAGGTAATGTTGAGTCTTCAAGATTAATCTCCTTTTAAAGCCAATAAAGTTAGTAGCCATCACCCAGTCTTTGGTATAGGTAAGGTAGGTAGGTAGGTAGATAAGCAGATAGATAGATAGATAGATAGATAGATAGATAGATAGATAGATAGATGTAGGTAGCCAGGCAGGCAAGCAGGCGTGCGTGGAGGGGGAGAGAGAGAGAGCGGGAGGGAGGGGGAGAAAGAGATAGAGACAAAGAGAGACTGAGACAGAAAGAGACAGAGAGGCCTCCATGTTCAAAGACTGTACAGTTCGGTGTTTTCTTGCCACTGGTGGTGAAGTTCTACAGGTTGCTAGTGTGTTAGGTCAAGAACTTTTGTTTTGCCTGTTCAAAATCTCTTCCCTTTGACCATTTCTGGTAGTCCTAGTTTGTGAAACTGGGAGGAAAATAGACCTGGTCTAATTTCACTATATTATGTATATTTTCAGAAAGTGAAATTTGGTTTCAATGTAATAAGAATATTGGGCAATATTGGCCTTTAGGGTTTAGTGAGTGAGGTATAGATAATGGATTTTCTGAGGTTTCACTGGCAAAGGTAGTCTGTTTGTCTAGACCAGGGCTGTCAAACTCACAGCCTGCAGGCCGGATGCATCACACACTAGCCATGCTCCTGCCCTGTTTAGTGATGGGGGGAAAAGTCCTGATATGTCCTGATATGTGACACTGTTGGAATGACGCGAGTTTGACACCCCTGGTCTAGACTTGTTACTAAATCCTGAAGAACAACACAGTGCAACCGATACTCTTCACAAAAGCCTACACCAATGTATTTTCCCATATTATATTGCCAGTTAATGAGCTCCTTCCCCATTAAATTCACATATTTACATTGGTTGGATTGGTTGGGTTCCTGTAACAAATTAAACCAACATAAGACTGAGTGGGTTACATGTATGTCGTGATGTGTACTTTGGAGAAATGGGAGATTTCTTTGAAGTTTTGGAAACTGCAAAGAACCTACAAATTGAAAAGAATTGGACTTGGTGATAAGTACTATAATTCTGAAACTCTTGGTGTCAGAAAAAAGAAAATGTGATGGCCACGAACTAGGCAAATGGTCCGGGGTTTTTGTTGTTTTAGTCTTTAGGTAATGATGGCTTCAACCAGCTCCAGTGATAGGTACAGTTATCTGCAGAATGGGGAAAGTGAGGAGTGAGAAAAAACATCACAACAACTTCTTTAAACTGCCTTTAATTAGCTCTAAAGTCATTTTTGCAGCCAGTGAATTAATCAGTGAAGCATGTTGAGTTCTAGCCAAGCTTTTATAAGTTCTTAAAAGGGTTTTGTCACCCTCCATTCTTTTGCTCATGATAGAACATTATCCCACAAGTCTGCCTCAGCTATTACATAAACTTCTTTTATTAGACTTTCTGGGTCTTGTCAGGGTGAGACAGATACTTCAAGGACTGACCCTGGCAACATCATTGACAGCTGTGTTATTTTTCTCCAAGTTAAGTTCTGGTTAGAGAGAAGTATTTTTAGAAGTATTTTTTCTTCTAATCCTGCCGGGTTCATAGCTCCAGAAGCTGAAATGGTGAGACAAGGACAGCAAGTAATGGAGAAGTCATCTAATAAAAAATGGGGAAGAAGGGCCAACTCATCCAAGCATGCTTCCAGAAAGAGAGAGGGATAACTATTTTTTTGTTCTTCAGCAAAATTGGCTACATAGCAATCCTTGATCAACCTTTGCCAATCTATTCTATTCCCAGAATTCCAAGCTGCTTAAGATCAACTTTGAGGAACTTGGCCTGTGGGTCATTGGCATAGACTGTGGCAAGCCAGAAGCGGCATTTTTGTGGCCTTAGAGCATCTAAGATGACCTAATTAAATATCACTAGTGAGTTGAGGGAGGTACAAATGGGTGAGCTGCTATGTATTAAACTTGTACAAGATTGAAGAGTGCCTTCAAAGATCCCCGTGTTGTCAGAAGCATGGCTGCTTGTGGCTGTGATTTGTTTAACAAGCCCCAATTACTTGGGCTCATACAGTACATGGCACCCTGAAAAAAAAAACTGGGCCGTACAACCCATCTTTGCACACTCCGCTAAATCAAGACTAAAGAAACTCCACAGTTAGTCTGATGGGTGAGTCTTCATTTTGAAGTGTGTTTTTAACAGCTTGCCAATGTCCCTTCTTTGTGCCCCATGGCTTCCCTGGACTTGTGTGTCTAGTGTCCATCTGCAGGCCTCTCTGATTTCACCGGGACAGAAGTGGACACACTGAGTGGCCTCAGAAGGTCCTCTGGAACTGATCAGCCAGGCAGTTGAGAATGCCTGTCAGGCAGCCAAGTTCAACCGCACGCTCCTCAGTCCCTCTGCCCAGAGGACTATGCAAATTTGCCTCTTTCTCTGCTTTTCCTCTCTCTTCCCTCCTGGCCAGCCACCCTGCCTCTGGCTGTGCACAAAACACCCAGACCTTTTGCAGAGAGCTTTTCTTAATCCCCCGGATTCTTTATATAGGAATTAATCTCTCTGCCACACTGGGAGAGTAGCAAAGAGACTGGAGCTCTGAGTGGGAAGCTGATGCATATGTCTGTATACGTGTATCTGTTTCATATGTGGAGGTCTAGAATGGTGTTGCTTTGATTTTTGTTTTTGTTTTGTTTTTTGATCAGGATTTAGCTGCTTTCTTGATCAGGACAGGGACAACTGCAGTTGGATAAAAAAAACCCTTCTGTTGGAATTTAAAAGTTTTGGGGTGGCTTCAAGCCTAGCAACATGGCTGAGCAAGGAAGTAGTGGCTTGCAGGTGCTTCTCTCTACTTTTCAGGTAAGAAGACTTCAACTAGCTGGAGAGAAACCTGATGGCTGTATGGCTCTTTTCCCTTCCTTTCCCTCAAGGCAGGCCGGGGGAATTGTCTAGTGGTGGAAACTTAGATATATGATTACACTTCCTGCATCCCAAATCGGAGGAGAGAGCGGTCTCTGCACTAGTCACGGTGGGTGTATAAAAAGAGGCACTGCTAAGCAGCAGGAAGTCTGCCTTCAGTTTTCCCCTCTGCTACGGACTTCGCCACATGGTTATTTTAGGATGGTTCACCCCCCAGTTACACCTTAGGTACAATGCCTCTTAAATATTTCACCAAAAGAGAACATCCCATGCAGCCAGAATATTTGAATATTCAATGGTGCTTTAAAAATATTATTGGCGTTATGAGGGCAAGTCTTTTTTCCATCTGTTTTCAAGCTTTGGTGCTTTAGAGCAAACTAATATTTTTTTTCCTATGCACTTGAATTTTTTTTAAAGACAAGAACCTTGCTAAATAGGTGACAAGCTTGGATTCAGATCTGTTTAGGGAGACAGATCTCTCTCTCTCTCTCTCTCTCTCTCCCACCCTCCCTTCCCTCCCTCCCCTCCCCTCTCTTTGTGTATCCATTCTTGAGTGGTTGCTTAAATCATCTGTGTTTAAACATAGCAAGTGAAAACAAAGGAAAGCTTTGGGATTTGTTGTAGTTTACCCCAGGACATTAGAAAGGGATTTAAATGTTCTCAACTGCAAACAGAAAACAAGAGTTTTCATCATGGAAAAATTAAGGCTTTCAATATTTAAGAACTTCCCCTGCTGGAATATCGAGCATCCTGAATCTAGGTTTCAGGAGCTGTTGTAGAATCAGGACAACTTGTATTAGAGGAGATGCTGCAGGCCTGTTAAGGCAAGCAGGTAGGAGAAGGGTAGAAATGTTCAGGATTAGCAGATTTCTGCCTGGAACTAATTTGGGGGAAATAGAGTTGCTGAATTTAAGATTTCCTTTTGCTGAAGCAAAACCAAATCTTAACTAGCCTACTTAGCACCCTTGTTTTTAAAAAAGTCCATTTACAAATGGGAGGATAGCATTCAATTTAGAAATTAGGGGTATCACTCTGCCATGATTTATCATAATTCTACAGC
This sequence comes from Pseudonaja textilis, assembly GCF_900518735.1. The sequence continues at coordinate 8,064,071 of NW_020769351.1, forward strand.
ATGGTTCCAGCATTGATTGCTAGTTAGATTGTAGGAGATTATTTTAGACACTGTCATTAGCCTTAGACAGTGAGGTGATAATCCTTGATTAAACTGAATAGCATAAAAGGGAATTGTTGCCCCTGACAGATAGAGCTCTTCAGATTTTGGATAAGGATGTTTTCTCCTGAGTTTCAACCGGAGAATATCTTCATGCTGGTGTTCTTTGAGTTTTGACCCTTTCAAAGGGACCATGGGCACGAACCCATTAGCTTTTTCAGTTGGATGTTGAAGTGCACTTCTTTTCCTAGCCAACTTCTTCATGATTGACTAATATCTCTTCAATGAATCAGTCAATCCATCAATGCCATAGTTAGTTCTGTTTTACCTATTGAGCTTTGTCTCTTGTGTGTTTCTGAAACTTCGCAGCAATTATTATTTTTTTATTGATACATTTTTTTTATAAACATAAAAATTCCATATCTATCAGAACAGCGTGCTGTCTGGTCACAGCTAATTTTAAGTAGAAATATAACAATAATCATAATAATCATGATAAACATGTCAATATTAATCACAAAATAATAATACCATTAATTTATCCATTTTGCAAAATTTTAAATACAATTTTTAAAAATATCTTTTAATTCTTTTTAGTTTCTAACCTCTGTTTCTGTTAGTTAGCCATTGGTAAAATAAGTCCCATGTTAAAAAGCATTCTGTTTTTTCCTTCTCTTTTATTTTAAATGTTAATCTATCCATCTCAGCACATTATAATTTTTTATAACACTTTCCTCATTTTTTCATTGTGCAAACACAATTCTTGCTGCCATGAATACACTTAACATTAGGTATGTGCTCCCTTTATCTCTTGTGTGTTTCTGAAACTTCATAGCAATTATTAAAGCATACAACTTCTAGGTGTAGAATCGAGTAATACAACCGACTAGATGCACCTCTGTTTTTGCCAAGACACATTCCAGAAAGGCAAAGAGATAGAGAACAAATATGTTTAACTGAAATCTTGTTGGGCGTTAGATGCTGCCATATGCTCCAGCCTTAATTATGGAGGAAAATCTGCAGTTTTTTTTATCCACTCATCTAATAAATCATTGGTTGTGTTTGCCCAACAGAATGAGACACAAATGAGCTAGCTATTGCTGGCAAACTCAGCTTGAGCACCCTGTGCTTGTTATATAAATCTTTAAAAATAGGATAATTCAATTAGATGATAATAATAAATAATAAAAGTTACATAACAACGGGTTAGTGTGATGGCAAAAATAGCTCACAGTCCTGTTCTGAGTTTAAAAAAGATTTCTCCTTTTTTTGCCTGTTATTATTGGTTGCCTAAAAATGTTCCTTGCTGCTATTTCAGTTTCTGTTTGTTAAGATGATGATCATTTTGGAGGTAAGGTTTGGATGTCACTTGCTTGGTATGTAAATGAAAACAAAGCTGCAGTTTTAGAGTTTCAGCTCAAATTTTAAAGGGGTGTTTATATGGGTGTTGAACGATTCTGTTGACTTGCCTTTATAGCAGTGGATCATCACTGCCATTATTTGCCAGAATACTCCTGAAGCAAAACTATTTTGACATACAGTGTTTTTCTGTTGGTGGCAGCATAAATTGTTCTCCAGGGGAGGCATTTTCTCCTAAGGCTGCCTCTGGCTCAGGAGAAACAGTGAGGATTGAAACCACATTACCCAAGGAACAAACAACAATTATATCTTTTAATTGTATGTCCGGTTTCTGCCTCTTGTTTTAAATTGCTTTCTTTCAGTGAATTTGTGGTATTGGATTAAAAATGGCTTAAACTGCAATTCAAGTTTGGCAGTCTTAAATTAGCTTATTTTAATTGCATAGTATGATTTTTAGTTTATACGTGAGCCATCTTAACTGGGTTTTTTGCTCAGAAAATAAATGCATGAATTCTGATAATAACTCCTAATAAGCAAGCAAACCAGCAGTTTAAGTTTGGACATTAGAATCATGACTAGCAGCTCCTGCTCATTCTATTGCCATTCTTCTGCTAAACATGCTTTGGGAAGATGATTAGCTTCAAAAATATTGAAGAATGTGGGAAACAGAAATTCAAGCGTTGAGCCTTTATGTGGCATTCATATTGGTGTTGCATCAAAGGGTTTGATGAAATGACCTTTAAGGTGCTAAATCTATTAATCTATAACTGTGATGACACAAAGGCAACACAGTCAGATAATCATTAGGAGTCCCTTTATTAACTCCAACTTTTTCCCCAATATCCTGGTTACCTTCTGACTGGAGAAAAACTCTCCCAGGATCAGCCTTTGGCTGCAGAGAATCAAGTCCAAAACATGGTCAACAAAAACTGTAACTATAAGTCCAATCAAGGCAAGAAGAGGTAATAAGTCTGGTAGGGCAGGAGAAGGAATTCCAGATGTGAAGGCACAGCAGTAATTCAATATGGTTGGGAGGATGCCAGGAACACAGATAACCAAAGTCAACACAAGATAAACGCATGTTTGTTCCCTGCTGCACTCAACATGCATCTCTTTTAAACTCTCATCCCCAGGTGTGGCTCATGAAGGGAATCAGGGCCCTTTCCTCTCCCGTAAGCCACACAACTCATGTTGCTCTCTTCTCCGTTCCTCCCTGCGTACCCTAGGATGAAGAGTGGGTGGGTCTGGTCTTCCTCCGAACTCCCTCTCCCTTGTTCTACCTCTTTCCTGCTCTGCCCAGCTGGACTTTGCCCTTCCCCAGTTTCCTCCACAGCTAACAGAGCCACACTCCCACTCCCTGTCAACTGTTCATCTTCCTCCTCGGATTCGGACTCTGACAGGGGCATGACAATAACCTTGGAAAAGCTTATTATATGATCCAGCTGATGATATAAACTGATAGCAGGGCAGAAAGTTCTACAAATCAAAACTACCCAAAAATTTTGGCAAAAAATCAGAAAATGGTTGGAGGAGATAACTAAAGAACAAATAGACTATAAACCAGAGTTCTTCCTGTTAGGGATCTCTGATAGATATCTATCCAAGAAAACAAAATATGTAATAATCCATATTCTAACTGCGGCTAGATTAGCGTTTGCTCAATGTTGGAAATCACCTCATACACCTACAGAGCAAATGGTCATTCAGAAAATTTGTGAGTGTGCTGAAATGGATAAACTAACTATAGCTCTAAAAAACAAAGAGTCCTCAACATTTTACAACAATTGGGATTCTTGGTATAATTGGCTTATACAGAGACAAATTGTGTAAATGATATAGAGTAACTTAAATATAATGGAAAAGAGGAGCAGATTGGATATGACGAAGAGAAATGATCCTTACAGACTGTCACAAAAAGATATCGTTTGTTTTTAATGTACTTTCTTACTCTATTCCTCCTCCCCGATCCTTCCCCCTTCTCCCTCTATATTCTTTCTTTCCCCCCCAACCGGCCCTATCCAGCTTGTTAGGCCAGGTGTTTTCTTCCTTTCCCTTTAGCCATTTTTTCTATTCTGTAAATGTACTGTTGATACGTTTTTAAACTGTAAATTTAATAAAATTAATTAAAAATATACAGAAAATACTGTACATAGAGGAGACCAAAATGCTTTATCAAGGTATTGCGTATAACCAGTTTGATTAGCACAATAATACTACAGCTGTTATGACTGGTACAGAAGGTATTTTTCTCCATCAAGTATGTGCTTTTGTGATAGCTACAGGATATATTACCTTTCTCCATATCTGCCCACAGCTCTGGATAAACTGTACCTGGACATGACATTCTTAATGTGTATAGTTTTTGTCATTCTAAAACTTTAATTACTAAGGAAATAAGCCAGTGTATGGCCTAATTCTCTTTTCTACCTGTCTAGGGAGTGAAAACTGCACCGTATTTAGTCATGGCAATAGAAAGCATGGACTAAACTGAACAGAGGCAGTTTGTTCAATAACTGGTCTCCTGAACTTTTTGAATGGTGTGTAAGAAGATGGAATGTATAAAAATGTATTTTACCAACTTGATTGATTTGCCGCTTAGTTTAATACTGAGTGTGGTATTTTCCAAACATTGATGATACCCAGTAAAGTAACTTCTTCTAAACTATGAAACAAAACAAAAAAAAAGAAAGTTCTACAAATCATTTACAATGGCTCTGTCTTGCAAAATCTATGTCCTACCCTTCAAATACTATTTGCTTCTGTTGCCAAACAACAAATCTGCCTTATGGGTTATTTATTTTATTGACATATTCATCTTTAAGCATTTTCCATTTTAAATAGGACTGTGTAGATGTTCTTAGAAACCTGGAATCCAGGTAATTCTTCCCTTTTCAAAAATTAAAATATTTGCACATTTAAAACAAAATGGAAATAGACAAGCCATCTTTATTGCACATCGATCCACTCTGCCAGCACATAATTCTGAAATATGGAATTTGAAATTTTCTTGCAGACATTTCATTAACCAGCTAAGTAATATCATCAATGTGAGTGAGTGTGTAGTTTGCTGTTTATTTATATACGGTGGATGCCTGCAATTGGAAGGTAGGACTGTCTTCTTGGTAGTTGCTTGATTAGAATATTGTTTCAGGTTACTAGTTGGATAATGAAACATCTGCTAGCTCAGAGATCACCAAGGACTCCACAGCAATGCTGAGCTTTTTTACTAGAATTTCAATAACTGCAATTCAAACCAGGTGAAAGACTAGGTTCACACCATTAAAAACATGGTTTTCTTAAGCATAGTTTCTTGAACAAACCCACAGTGGCTGCGTTCACACACTACCCTAAGCCAAAACCAAGCAAACCTCATCATGCATCTGTAGAGTCTACCCAATAGCACAAAGAGATGTTTAATATGAGACTAGGAATATTATATGTACAACCTTTCGCCCTCCCCATCCTTACTTTTTCATTGTTGACATTAGATGGCAGACAATATTGGATATCGTAATTGGTCTAACATTTGACTATTCTCAATAATTTGAATACAATGCAAGTATTCAAGCTCATTGGGACTTGCACTTTTTTGTAAGAATGTTTCCATTGATTATTTTTAGACGTGGTCCCATTCCCTGGGTGCTTTATCTGGTGCTTTATGGCATAGCCAACTCTACTTCATTGTCTCAATTACCTCTCTGTAGGCTTTTTATTGAACAAAATCTGATTAAGTAGCATTCAGACAAGATTCCTGATTGGTTGGGACTCACATGGCTAATTCAGGAGGGAGGAAAACAAAATAGAAGGGGAAAAAAACAGAAAGAACCAAGGAAAACAATAATCACAAATAAAGTGGGGAGCAGGAAAGGATATTTTCTTCAGATGCAAATGTCTTTCAGGACATAATATACACCTTCTAATAAGTGTCTATATAAATTCTGATGGTTGAGAATGCCTAGAGCATTCTTACATATTTAGTATCAGACTGTGTTTGAAGGAGGAAATAATTTGGGTATCCTATTAAAAATAATGCTATAACTGTTCTATTTTGTACCAATTTATCTAGCAGCCTGAATGGAAAAAAAGCATTGGAAGAACATACTTGATTACTTTGGCATCCCATCTGCTCTCACCTGTACATACAGTAGATAGCCACAAGGGCACAAGTAGAAGGGAATATTGGTATGTTTACTCCTCTCTAGTGATTAAAGATACTGGTTAGCTAAAATAATTCTGAACCCAGGAACCTGAGCATCTTTATGCAGTCTTCATTTTCCACAGAAATCAATTACCAGTATAGAAACAAATTAATGTTATCTAAATGTCATCTGGGAAAGGCTGGGTATATCATCAGCTACCAAACAACTTTAAGATAGAATAACAGAGTTGGAAGGGACTTATAGGTTATCTAATACAACCCCCTGCGCAAGCAGGAGACTCTACACCATTTCTGACAGATGGCAGTCCAGTCTCTTCTTGAAAGCTTCCAATGATGAAACTCCCACACTTTCTGAAGGCAATTGTGGGAGTTTCATCACTGGAAGCTTTCAAGAAGAGTCTGGACTGTCATCTACAATTATTGTGTAGTTAGTCTTGGGCTGCATCATTCTGGATGTCAACAGCAGAGTAGTAAGAGTAAAGTAGTAAATTTTCATGCCAAATGAAACACTAAAGCTAAGGTAGGCAAAATTCAGTTTCTTTATATAATAAACATTTACTTGATTCTGAGTAATCATTGAGAAGAATAGCAATAGCAATAGCAATAGCAATTAGACTTATGTTCTTGTTGTGGCTCTGAGGTGTGAGCCTGCATTGTTAGAGGATGAAGACTCAGACAATGGGGAAGAGGAGGATTTGGAAATGCCTTCCTCCCCAGGACCTTTCTCTTCGGCAATGCCTTCCTCCCTGATTGCGCCTCAGGTGTTGGCAGATAACCAAGAGGGAAAACCTGAGGCTAATCAGGGAAAGGAGGAGGGCGTATCAGAGTCTCTGACTGAGAATCAAGCAGAGGAATGCTGGCTTGATGCAAGGCAGCGTTGCAAGCAAAAGTGTGAGCTGCAACGCAGGAGGAAGGGACGAATCAGAGACTGAGCTGAGGGACTGACACACCCCACAGGGAATAAAAGTGGGTGTGTTCGCTCTGAGAGTTTCGTATGGGACAACATGTGGCTTATTCAGAGGAGCTTCAGATTATTCTGTGTTGTGACAGCTTGTGTGATTTATATTCCTGCTTTCTTGTCAGACTTGGCAGACAGTGTCTGTGAGACTGCCAAGAACTTTATCGGCTCAAGGAATTAACTCTATAATTACTGGATTTGCTTGCTTGTTTGTATTCAGTTGGAATTTGGACTTCTCACCTCCTTTGTAAAGGTGAGACATAACATTTTTGTCCTGTACCTTAATGAAAACCATCTTTTGACCAAGATGGATCAGCAGCAGCAGCAGCAGCAGCAGCTCCACTAGCTGCAGAACGAAAACCAGGTTTTGCAACAGCAAGTAACCCAGCTGACCAATCAATTCGCTCTGCTGCAGGCTCATGCTGCTCCTCCTGCCCCTCCCCGTAGGAAATGCCCAGTGGCTGTGCCGGATCAGTTTTCTGGGCAGCCTGAAATGTTTCCGGCTTTCATGGGACAGTGCCAATTGTTTATGGCTCTGAGGCCGGAGGATTTCCCTGATGACCGGGCTCGGGTGGGGTTTGTAATAAGCCTTCTTTCGGGCTCAGCTGCCAGGTGGGCCACTCCTTTATTATTGCAAGACAGTCCATTGTTAACAGATTATCAGGGGTTTTGGCGTCACCTGCGCTTAATGTATGAGGACCCCATACGGGTTCAGACAGCAGCCAGGCACCTGAAAGAACTTTGCCAGGGGAAACGCCCCTTGCAGGAATTCATTTCGGAATTTCGACTGATCTGTCTGGACTCTACTTGGAACGATGCGGCTTTGTTGGATGCTTTTCAGAATGGCCTGTCGGAGGACTTACAGGATGAATTAGTTCACATGGAGCTGGCCCCGACACTCAACACTCTGGTGGTGCAATGCTTGCACATTGGCGCCCAACTTCAACAGCGCAAGACTCGACACCCCATTCCGGAGCAGCCATCCACATCTATGCCACAGCGCCCTGTACAACCAGCGCCCCAGGTCTCCCACAGTGTCATGGCAATGGCCAAGGAGTCAATGGAGTTGGGTGCGGTCCAACCTCGTTTGACAGCCCACGAGCGCACACGGAGACTCCAGGGAGGTTTATGCCTGTATTGTGGGGGGCCTGGACACTTTGCAAATTCCTGTCCTGTTAAACGACGGGGGGCATGCAGGCCTGTGCCTGAATCTAGACTTGATCAGTCGGGAAACAGCGCAGTCCCGGCCTCAGGAAAACCCTAGGTCAGGCAGATATCAACCACCCACCTGAAGTAGCAGAGGTGGACTCTGGGCCCCCTCGGCATCTACTTCTAGACACTCGGGTTTTCTTGCCGTCCCAGTCGAAGGGGATTCCCGTGATTGTGTTGGTGGACTCAGGGGCCACGACTAATTTTATGGACCAGGCTTTTGTGGCTCATTTTGATGTCCCCTTGGTTCTGGTGGAGCCTCCAATTAGGGTTGAGACGATTGATGGGCGGTAACTTCATGCTGGGCCCATTCGCTTCGCTACCCAGCCATTGCACCTGGTCATTGGGGACCATGAGGAGGTGATTTGTTTTTATATCACAGCAGACCTCCATCTTCCCTTAGTCCTCGGCATGGCCTGGCTTTGGTTGCACGATCCTCAGGTGGCATGGGCGCAGAACGCCATTTCATTTCCGAGTTTCCAGTGCGTGGACCATTTACGACACACCTTTGCTGGCCAGGACATCACCACCCACGCCGTCTCCGAACCTCCTGGACTGTCTGATTTCTCAGATGTCTTTAGTGAGAAGGAGGCAGATCGGTTACCCCCGCATCGACCCTATGATTGTCCAGTGGACCTTCTGCCCGATGTCCCACTACCCAAGGGATGCCTGTATTCCATGTCTGAGCCCGAATTGGCCGCCCTTCGTGACTTTTTGGAAAAGAATTTGGCCCGGGGGGTTATCTGGCCGTCATCGTCCCCTCTTTCTGCTCCCGTTCTTTTCAGTAAAAAGAACACGGGAGACTTGCGCTTGTGCTGCGATTACCACCGGTTGAACGCCATTATGGTGCGGAATAGTTACCCCTTGCCGCTCTTTCCAGAGTTGATGGAGCGGTTGCGGGAGGCCACTGTCTTCACCAAGCTTGATCTTTGAGGGGCCTACAACTTGGTGCGGATGCGAGAGGGGGACGAATGGAAGATGGCATTTGGCACCCAATACAGCCATTTTGAGTACACTGTGATGCCATTTGGGTTGACCAACGCCCCCGTGGTCTTCCAGCACCTGATGAACGATGTGTTTTGGGACATGATCGATCAGTTCGTGGTGGTGTACCTGGACAATATTTTGATTTATTCCAGGTCCAGGGACAGCCACCTTCAACAAGTTAGTCAGGTCTTGCAACGTCTTCGGGAACATCACTCTATGCGAAGCTGGAGAAATGCCTCTTCTTCCAGACTTCCATAGAGTTCTTGGGGCACATCATCTCTCCCGAAGGCATTGCCATGGACCTGTGTAAAGTGGAGGCCTTGTGTAGTTGGGAACCCCCTCGTCGAGTGAAGGACATTCAACGTCACTTGGGGTTCTCTAATTATTACCGGACCTTCATCCTGGGTTTTGCCAAGCTGACGGGTCCCATAACCCAGCTCCTTCGAAAGAAGGTCCCGTTCCAGTGGGCTCCCCCACAGCAACAGGCCTTTGAGGCTCTCAAAAAGGCCTTCATCGCAGAACCTGACCTGAGGCATCCTGATCCGCATCGTCCTTTTGTGGTGGAGATGGATGCGTCCAATGTGGCTGTTGGGGCTGAGTTGTTGCAAGCCCCAGCAGATAGTGCACCTCTTTTTCCCTGCACGTACTATTCCTGGAAACTCACTCCTTCCGAGCACAACTACACTATCTGGGAAAAAGAGTTGCTGGCTATCAAGGCTCTGTTTGAGACCTGGCGACATCATCTTGAGAGGGCCGGGCACAAGGTGGAGGTTCGGATGGACCATCGTAATTTGGAACACTTGTCCACGGCAAGGAAGTTGAACCAGCGGCAGATTTGGTGATCGTTGTTTTTTGCCTGGTTCAACTTTTCTGTGACCTATATTCCCAGTGGTCACAATCGGAGAGCAGATGCCCTGTCCCGCAAACCGGAGTACCTTTGCCTCGAGCACCCCCTTCTTCCACGTACAGTGCTGCCACCGGAATCTTTGGCCGTTATCCAGGAACTGGTGGATTTGAGGGCTCGGGTGTGAGAGGCGCAGCGCTTGCACGCTTGGTCGCAGCAGAGGATGGGGGCGATTGGACCTGACTCCTCATGGAATTTGGAGGATGGCTTACTCCGACATCGGGGCCGGTTGTACGTGCCCATGGGGCCACTTAGAGCCCATATTATGACTCAATGTCACGACAACCCTGCTGCCGGCCATTTTGGGTTTTTTAAGACCCTTCATCTTGTCATGCGGACTTTTTAGTGGCCTTGAGTCCGGCATGATGTCCACACCTATGTCGCGTCCTGTGTACCGTGCAGGCAAGCGAAAGCCATGACAGGTGAGCCTCCTGGTCTTCTTCAACCTCTGTCGACTCTGGACAGACCATGAGGGGCAATTTCCATGGACTTCTTAACACATTTTCCCTCTTCATCTGGATTTACGATGGTACTCATGGTGGTTGACATGTTAACCAAAATGGCCCACTTTATTCCCTGTCGGAAATTACCGTCGGCCCGTACTACTGCCCAGTTGTTTTTGCAGCATGTGTTCTGTCTTCATGGTCTGCCAGACAGGGTAGTTTCCGATCGCGGTGTCCAATTTACCACTCAATTTTGGAAGAGCCTGATGACTGCGTTACAAGTGCAGGAGTGCTTATCATTAGCGCACCATTCGGAGACTGATGGGGGGACGGAGAAGGTGATTGGCATCCTCGCACAATATTTACGGTGTTTTATCAACCACCGACAGAACGATTGGGTGACTTATCTCCCTCTGGCAGAGTTTGCCTTCAACAACTCCCAGCACACCTCCACCCAAATGAAACCCTTTTACATGAATGTGGGCTTCCATCCGAGGTTTTTTCCATTGTCGCTCTTGGATTCCCCAGTTCCCGAGACATGGGATTTCTTGTTGGAACTGCATTCTGTTCAACAATTGATTCGACAACAATTGTTACAGGCTAAAGAGGACTATAAAAGGTTTGTGGATCACTCTTGCTGGGCGACGCCCCCACTGGCTGTGGGAGGCTGGGTGTGGTTATCCATGAAACATCTACGGGTCGACCGTCCGATCAAGAAGTTGGACCATCGATTCATTGGTCCCTTCCCTATCGAGGTGGTCATCAATCCTGTTGCTTATTGGCTCACCCTACCACGCTCCATGCGCATTCATCCTGTCTTCCACCGTTCCCTTCTGGTTCCTGACACCCCTTCATGTGCTCTCCATTTTCCCACTGCTACGGTTCCTTCACCTGTACCTGACGATGATCCCGCTGCTGACAACACAGTGGTCAGCATTCGGGATTCTCATTGGCTGAAAGGACGGTTTCAATATTTTATCGAGAGGCTTGGGGGAAGGGCCCTGCGGTGAGGGATAGTGTTGTGGCTCTGAGGTTTGAGCCTGCATTGTTAGAGGACGAAGACTCAGACAATGGGGAAGAGGAGGATTTGGAAATGCCTTCCTCCCCAGGACCTTCCTCTTCAGCAATGCCTTCCTCCCTGATTGCGCCTCAGGTGTCGGCAGATAACCGAGAGGGAAAACCTGAGGCTAATCAGGAAAAGGAGGAGGGTGTATCAGAGTCTCTGACTGAGAATCAAGCAGAGGAATGCTGGCTTGATGCAAGGCAGCATTGCAAGCAAAAGTGTGAGCTGCAACGCAGGAGGAAGGGACGAATCAGAGACTGAGCTGAGGGACTGACACACCCCACAGGGAATAAAAGTGGGTGTGTTCGCTCTGAGAGTTTCGTATGGGACAACCTGTGACTTATTCAGAGGAGCTTCAGATTATTCTGTGTTGTGACAGCTTGTGTGGTTTATATTCCTGCTTTCTTGTCAGACTTGGCAGACAGCATGTGTGAGACTGCCAAGAACTTTATCGGCTCAAGGAATTAACTCTATAATTACTGGATTTGCTTGCTTGTTTGTATTCAGTTGGAATTTGGACTTCTCACCTCCTTTGTAAAGGTGAGACATAACATGTTCTACCCTTTACAACATTGTTCTTTACAACATTCACTGGATGGTTTACAATGTCAGCATATTGCCCCCAACAATCTGTGTCCTCATTTTCCTGACTTGGAAAACTGGAAGGCTGAGTCAACCTTGAGTTCCTCAGTATCGAACTCCAGGCTGTGCGCAACATTTGCCTGCAATACTGCCTTCTAACCACTGTGCCAGCAGCATTTTCGGAGGAAAAAATCTCAGCTGAGCTTAATGCTGGTCCAAACCCTACTTTCTATGTCCTTGATTCTCCTTTCCCAAAGTTGGGATTTTCTGCCTTATTTTCCAGAATCTTGAATCATGTCATATAATGTTTTTGAGCACTTTTGATTGGAAGTAGCAGAGAGCTCCACTATTAGCACTAGGTTAGATGTTGCCTTTCAGCTAAATCTCTCCCATGGGAAGATTTTCTTCTCCTGAGATTGAATAGGAAGGAGAGAAGCAGTGGTGGGATACAATTTTTTTTTTTTTTTACTACCGGATCTGTGGGCATGGCTTGGTGGACATGGAGGGGAAGAATACTGTAAAATCTCATTCCCTCCCCACTCCTGGGGGAAGGTTACTGCAAAATCCCATTCCCTACCCACTCCACTAACTTGCTTTCCAGCTCTGTTCTCCTGTGTAGGGAAACAAAAGAAAATCCAGCCGATCAGCTCGGATTCGGGAGGCAGAGAATAGATGGGGGTGGGACCAGTGAGAGGTGGTATTTGCCAGTTCTTTGAACTACTCAAAATTTCTGCTACTGGTTCTCGAGAACTGGTCAGAACCTGCTAAATACCACCTCCAGAGAGAAGCCTGGGAATCTTTAAACCAGTTGAGAGAAGACAATGCAGTGATAGACAAAATTCTTACCACACATCCAGTTCAGCCACTTTATGTTCAGGATACATATAAAAATCCCACCCCACTCCTGAATTATTGATATTCTCTTTCCTGGCAAAAGAAAAGAGATCAGTCTTTTAAAAAATACAGATGAAAATTTCAGCACAATTCTAGATTATAAAGCCTGGGTCTCTGAGTAAAATAAAAGAGTTCTTATTATATCAGTATTCCATGTAAGGTGCAAGGGCAAATTTCAAGTGATCTAATAGGAGATGCTTACAGCTCTGCTGGATCATGCCTAGGACAGTCTCTTCCACTGTTACATGTTTTTTGATGTGTTTCCATTTCACATCCCTGGCTCATTTCTTTTCTTGAATAAAAATGTTGCTTAAAAAGGGATGTTGCATTCAGACAGATCTTCATTTTATTAGAACAGAGCTTCATGCACTGCTTTGTTGGTTAAAGCTCTTTCATTTAAAAGACAGACAAAAGAACAGTTTAATGAGAAAGAATTAAGAATTTTAAATTACTGTGCCCTGAAATACCAGTTGCTTCTCACAAAAACTTCTCTTATATTTTCAAAGCCTAAATCTACTTTGGGAGATTTGTATCTTTCTGCACTGTCTTGCATTAGGCAGCATGCAGAGAAGAAAGATGTTTAAGATGTTTCATCATAACGATAGACGTTCCATTGCTGTAACAAACTGGCCAATGGGCTTGATCATAGATTGTTGAGCATAGAGTCATGGAACCATAGAGTTGAGGGACTTTGAAGTATTGAATGGGACCCTGCATGTTTGATCTAGAGTTCAGTACTCTTTAAAACTCTTGTTAATGACTTGGACGAACAGTGGAAAGAATAGTGATGACAATACAAAATTGGTTAGGATAGATAAAATCTGAATAAGCAGTTGGCTGGAGTTAATTTAAATAAGAATCTTCTGAATCTAATTTTGGATAATAAACTTGCAGTTTATTAAATTAAAATTGACAAGTAAAGGACCCTTGCTTGGGGTTGCTAAAAAGTAGACTGGCTAGCCACCTCCAGATCCTACCAATCTAGTTAAACATGAGATAGTAGCAGGACCATAGACTGTACAAAGCCTTTAACCAAAACCAGAATTTTCATATGATAAAGGAGGACTACAACTCCAAACTTGTATAGAATGGGAAGACCTGCAAATAAATAACTCTCTTTTTCAATGCATAGCTTTGATGTTCTTCCTATTCATCCTTCTTGTAGGATTTTAATTGGGCTTTGTTTGTTCAGTTCTTCAAAGATGGGAGGATAATTTCCCAAACAGGCTCAACATTTTCTAGGCCATGAGCTGCTCTTGGCCTTTGAATTAGGTACTAGGGGATGTAGTTAAAAAAAGAGAGAGTAGCCCATGAAAAAAAAATGAGTTTATTTAATTAACCTGAAATTGAGTTGAAAATGATACAGTATAGTTCATATTATGCAATTATATGCCAGGCATGAAGAATCAGAACCACAGGTTAAATTCCAGTTAAGCTAATTTATTGCTCATACTATACACAAGAATCTAGTTGATGGTCTACACTAAATTGGTGCTATACAAGAGTAATTGGAATTGAAGAAGGATTGGACTTAGACCACTTGTGAAAACGTAATGACTCCAAGCTAATTCCTCTCTAGACTCTGTTTCTGGGCTCTGTCTGTCCTTCTACATTATACATCCTGCTCCATCATATTAAAAATGAGTATGAGTATTTGATAAAAAGTTCTTTGGGAACAATCCGGAAGTGTATAGCCACACTTTTCTGTGATGACCCAGGGCATGGCACAAAGGCAAAGATAAGCAATATGAGTTCCTTTATCTCCAACTTTGCCCCCAATGTCCAGGTTACCTTTGGCTGGAGAAAAGCTCTCCCAGGAACAGCCTTTGACTGTAGAAAATTCAGTCCAAAACAAACTGTAGCTTAAAATCCAAACAAACCAAACTGAAGTAATTAGTTTGGCAGGGAAGGAGCAGGAATTTCAGACTTGAAAGCATGGCAAAATTCACAAGTTGGCACGATTCACGCATAAGGCACGATGATACAAGATAGTCACATTTGCTCCCAACAGCCTGCTGTACACAGTTTGTCTTTTTTATATATATACTGTATTTCCAGCTGCAGCTAATGAAGGGAATCAGGGCCCTTTCCTCCCCAGTAAGCCACACAACCCATGTTGCTCTCTTCTCTGTTCCTCCTTACGTGAAGAAGAGGGGATGGGCCTGGGTCTTCCTCTGAATTCCCTCTCCCTTGTTCTACCTCTTCCCTGCTCTGCCCAGCCACACTTTGCCCTTCCCCAGTTTCTTCCACAGCCAACGGAGCCACACTCCCACTCCCTGTCAGCTGTTCAGCTTCCTCCTCCGAGTCAGATTCTGACAGGGGTATGACAATGTCTATCTTAAATCGAGCACATTGACTTTGCATAAAGCAATTTCCTTTGTCCTTAATCTCCATATTAAGAATGGGTGAATTTGACATCCAGTTCCAAAAAGTATTGGCTTACAATACTCAGTTATGCAGTGGCTCTTTAAACTTTTAACACTTTGTAGCACTTTTCTTAGCCTTTTAAAGATAACATTCATGAATGAGATTAATCAAACTTTAATTCTTACCCGTTTTATTCATTGAACATTTTAAAGCCACTTCCTCCAATAGGGAACCCTACAAATGTGAACTTGCAAAGTTATAAAAAGTCATAGTTCTGAAATAATTGAATTGAAACCAGCATGCTAAGAAAGAGTTGGCTTTTGGGCTGACTTATAAAAATAATTTTCTGCAGCGAGAAATGACATTGAAAAAACCTGGGTGAAAAAAAAATCCAATAGATAACAGAACAACATGGCCCTGGTAGAAATGAAGTCCATGTAAAGATACAACTACATTAACCATGGTAAAAAAAAGAAGAGAGCAAATGAACAATAAGACCAAATTTAAAGTGAAATACCTGATAAGCAACCCATTATGTAATAAAAGGTTTGCTCCAGAGAGAAAATTAGATTTCTTCCTTTTGAGGGAATATATAAGTCATAAATGGGGGGAAGGCACTTACAAAGGGGCAAGTGTTTTGATTTCTTTCAGGTTTCCTTGGTTCTCTCACTATTCCCATTTGATGAGAGCCCTTTTAAGGTTACGCAGTAATGTGTTTTATGACAAGTTCTGCATAATAAAATATGTGATTAGAAATGCATTAGGATTGTATGGAAGAGGGAGGTGGAAGAGAAAAAAAGAAGCACCACAGAGCAATTCAGAGATGGTTGGATGGAGTTTGCATAAAGACACTAATTTGCTCCAACTCCAGATCGTTACAGGCCACCCATAATGAGATTGGAGGAAAGAACATTCAGTTTACAAGAATTGATATAGAAACATTGAAATTAATAAAGTCTGCTGGGACAATCAGAACACCAAGGAGATGATATACTACAATGTATATTTTCTACAAAGCAAGGATGGGACCCACCATTTTATACGTTGACACTAGAACATAGACTAGAACATAGAATCAACTAAATAAATAAACTAAAACTCTCTGATTCATTAAGGCTTATTGAATAATCTGCAGTTATATGAGTTTGGCCAAGGCACTAAACTTAAAGAATTGTTTGCAAATCACAGTATCTGAGTTTCATATGAAAGTATATCCCAAAACTAAGCAAACCAGGTTATCATCTGGCTCAACATATAATCCATGCTAAAGAGACTAGATGAAACAGTGTCTAAAAGCTCTTACTGATTTTTCAAAATGGACTAGAGCTGTCAAGCCATTTAAACAAACCAACAAACACAAGTTGAAGAACACTTTAATGTCACTTGCCTGTTTTGTGGATTAAAATGGCATAGAATAGTTATGAGATATACTGCTAAGTAGTAAGAAGATTGAGCCACAACTGTACTGGTAGATTTGTTACTCCTGCAAAGATTTTTGATTAACAATGAAAATAAGAAGTCAACGGGTTCTTTTACTTTTCCAAAACTAGGCTGCTGAAACAAGGAAAGCTTTGGAGGTTTAATCCAGGATAGGATTTAAATGGAAGGATAGTGAATTCATCAGTGATGCTCATGGCCTGGTTCCGCTTGGAATCATATGCTCAGATATGTTTTTTCTTAGTGCTTAATACTTTTTCCACCTGAGCTACTATTTTGCACTAGAGCCTTGGAGAGTTTTCAGCTCTCATGGTAAATCCCCCATGCATGAAATATATCCACCTCTGATAATAGCTTCATCTAACACATGATGTATTCTGAACTCTATGTAGACATAGTATTTAGAAAGTAAACACCATCAGCATTCATAGCTCTTTATAGGGGTAATAAGCTAGTTACCCTTCTCAAGCATCTCCTAAGCTAAAATGTGAAAGAGGAAAGAAAAGTGGTAGAGTTAAATCAGGGGAAAAGATGCATTTATTTAAAAGTTTAAAGCTTGATGAAAGACAGAGTTGCAATAGAGGATGGGAAGCAGTTAACTGAACAATAATATTAAGCTGTGGGATCCTTGGTGCTCTCTGAGCTTGGTGGCTTTCTTGCAGACATTGTATTGTCCAAACTAGGTAACATCATGAATGCTGCTTGTGTTATCTAGTTTGGGTAATGAAATGTCTGCAAGAAAACAACCAAGTTCAGAGAATACAAAGGATCCCTCATTTCAACCTTTCAAATCTTATTTGATTGGTACATTTTAAGCTGCCTCCAGCTTTCTTTCTCTTTTCCCCCCTGAAAGTAGCATTGACAGCAAACTCTGAAAATGTTCACAAAACTCTACGATCGCTACCTCCTAAAACTCCTTCCAACCTGCAAACATATCTACAATGCAACCCTTCCTTTTGGACCGCCAGTTATGGGATGGATGAGTGAAATAGGGGTATCAGTCAGTATTGACATTTGGTTAATGTGTAAAATGATCTTTTGTAGATCAAGCAGATCAAGGGGAAAAAGATAAACCCTTGCCAATTATGAATCATATTCTGGAAATGTCTCTTTAGGTGAACAATGTACAGTCTGAGGGTTATACGATCTTCTTCAGCTGTGAACACTTTTCGTGCAGGATTAAACCTGTTACTTAATATGTCTGGAGCCTTCTTTCACCACTTTAAATATGACTCCTCTCATGGACCTCACCTACTTTTGCAAACTGCCTAAATAGATCTGATAGGTTGACTGGCACATTGTTTGAGTACAGGGGAGAGAAAAATGACCTTTCATTTCTTTAGACTGATCAGTAGGAAAGGATGCATGATAATACACAATTCGAATTTGGATGGAAATTGCTATGTATCTGAAGAGTTATTCTCTTGGGATCAGTATAGATCAGACCAATTTTAAGACGGTGATCTAAATGGAAAAATAAGCAATAAATAATTAAATGAAAAATCCCGATGACTTTAATCACCTTTCAGACCAATGTGGTGAGGATTTCAGGTTGTGTTTTTGGCAAGAATAACAATATGTTTTCCCAAAGGTGCTTTTTGAAGAGGCAACTGGACTTCTTCGTTTTTCTTTGAAGACATTTCACTTCTCATCCAAGAAGCTTCTTTAATTCAGAAGAAGAAGCTTTTTGGATGAGAAGCAAAATGACTTCAAAGAAAATCCAGAAAGTCCAGTTGCCTCTTGAAAAAGCACCCTTGGGACAACCACAATCTAGATGACTGAGAATCTCCATAGACATTTAGCAAAACAGATCTTTTTGCCTTATTTTCTTTTTTGAGGGTCTTTTTGATTTGAATCAGCCTTCCTGATTGTCTCCCATTCAGGTCCTCCTCATCAAGTCTGATTCTGCTTACATTTCAAGACCAGCCTAGGGAGCTGGTATGGATGTAGAAATAATTTATTTCTAGTATTATAATCAACAATTCTCTGTTCCTTTTATACCAGTTATCCTTCAGCTTAATGAAAGAAAAGTGCTTCAATGTTTTTTCTAATGGTGCATAGAACTTTGGTGAAATTTTTCCAGATAGAAAGTTGTGTTCCTGCACTTATTAAATTATGAAGCAGAGTGTCATGATATGTACAGAATAACCCTTGAATAACAAGGATATGCACAAGGAAATGTTTATGACAGTAGTTATGAATAATTATTCAGCCACACACAAATTGAGTTAAAGTTTACTTTAAGAAATAGCACAGTCCAATAAACGGTCCAGGTCATATTCATTTAACAGTCCAAAGAATATTCAATTACAAAGTCTTCTTACCGGTTGCCTTTGTCATTTACAGTAAACAAAGATATCAAAGTATAAGCACAGCATAAATACAATAGAGAACCTTAGATAGCAACAGAATGTCAGAGAGACAGAATGTCAGAGAGAGCAAGCTATGATCTCTAGCTCCCACTTATGGTAATTTGCAATATAATCAACCAATCGGAATATAGTATAAATCAATACAGTGATTTTGTCTTAAAGCTACAAACATACATTGTTGGTTTATATATTGCCAACCCAACTAATTGGTGGACAGATTCCTAACACAGAGCATTCACACATTCCTTAAACGTCGTTCATTGCTTTAATCTTCTATTCATTGTTCTGCAGCCTCCCTGACTTCTCAAGCTTGAAAAGTTCTCTGATAGGAATATCTTCCTGACATTTTCTGTTAGAATTTAGTGAAAACCCATGAAACCCTGAAGATTTCCTGACTCTTAGAGAAAGGATTAAGCAATATAAGGAAGATTATTTACATGTATCCTTATCTAAAGGATAGGTGAATGCTCTGCTTTTCATTATGCATCCTTTCTCCAGTAATTTAAAAGAAGATTTCCCATGCTTCTTTGAAATCCCAAGTATACAATTCCTCTTATTAGATTTTCTGATTAGGAAATGTGGACGGAATGACTTTGAAGGGATAAATTTGGGAATAGCAAAGAAAATGAATATAGAAACATTAAAATACATTTCATCACAGTCCTGTTAGAGCAATAGCTGTGTTTGAGAAATGAATTGGTTGGCTGAGAACTTCAGTGGTGGCAACCTCACTGCAGCCAACTCATCATGGCCAACTTGCTGCAAAACATTTGCCATGGAACAAGAGTTACACTAATATCGAAGAAATGGTGGAATATAATCATTAAAGAAAGGATGCCAAAGGACAGACAAGATGAAATGTGAATGACAAAAGTTAAAATATTTTTAAACTATTTTAAATAATTAAATTGTTGTCCCATGGCGAGTGGGCTGTGGTGAGTTGACCACAGTGAGTGGTCCCTTAATAAGTTGTCCCTTCTGGGTTTGTGATAGAGTTTTTGATGTGACCGTTGGATTAGGGAATTTGGAAATATTCAAATATATACAGTTGTAGTTTATTTAAACTGGTTTGGATGGTTGGTAGAAAACAACACATTAAAAATATTTTCTGCTATTGTCAGTATCCACTTTTAGTTACTTTGAGAATGTTCTTTTGAAAGTTTACATATTAATTGGAGATGAGAAACATCTGTTATCAAAACCCTAAAAAATATGACTAGTACTATGAGGAGTACAAACATGATTAGAGAGCAAGACTTAACATCATTAATTACATCTATAATAATGAGACAACGTGGTTATAGAGAAATAATGTTTCATTATGTGCTTAATCTGCAGGCAAACTGTTTTAAAACAATGTTTTGCTAGTATGTAATACCATATGAATTATGTAAAATAATATGATTTAAAATATGCTAATTCTTGAAAATGTCATAATGAAGAAAGAAGATATATATTCACAGATTATGGATTTGTAAATTAACTGAAACATTATGGAAGGGATGCAAAGGGAATAATTCTATCTTGATGAATTAAAAACAAAGGAAAAAAACTGAGCTATTTTATTTTTATTCAGTTTTCTGCAAATGGTATTTGTTTCTTATAATAGTAATTTTACTAACACAACTAGCTTCTCTGATATTGTAGGTATGATTATATAAGGTTTGGGGGTTGAGTTTATTTTATTTATTTATATAGGTATGATTTACCATTGCTGTTTTTGTGTTTTTTT
>NW_020769351.1:8110519-8234945 GCF_900518735.1 Pseudonaja textilis
CACAGGACATGACATTCATTTAGAGGGTACCAAATTAATCTCGAATACTGAACACTTCAACAAGAGAATAATCAAGGAAGCCATCGAAATAGAGAAACACCCCCATAACATGAAAAAACGGGATGATACCTCCCACCTACCAGACATCTGGAAACTAGCCCTTATCAACAAACAAGTCCCAGCCACAAAAACCAACACTGGACCCAAACAACACATGATGCCATCACTAATCTCCCTCACCAGACTCAAACTCAAACCCATCCCATAGACAAAAGGCAACCACCGTCCAGAAACCAGATCACAGCTGCATCACCAGCTGCCACACACCCCGACCCCCAAACCTAGCAAACTGATATGTGCCATGAACACATAGCCAGACCTCAAACTCTGAGCCAAACTAAAACCCAGAATGTTACATCACAGCCACCCGCTCAGGATATCACATCACGGAACTCAGGAGGTTACACCACAAAAACTCAAAACGTTACAACACAGCCAATGACCCAGGAGATTACAGCACAAGACCCAGGAGGTCACAACAATAGAACTCAGAAGGTCATCACACAGCCCATTACCTAGGTGTACCTAGGTTACAACACAGGAGGCTGATAGACATACTGCCAGCACCTCAGCCCCACAGGTTCTTATGAAAAAGCCAACCAATCTGCAAACATCAACCAATCAAGAAATAATAACACAGCCAACCAGCCCATTTACAATAGAGCCAGCACACCACAGCTCCCCACCAGTATTTATAGAGAGACGGCAGCTCTGATCATGCTTTGCTCACACAAGCACGAAGCCGAAAGCACCAGCCTGAGGTCAGGCCAGCCAAGTAAAAATTATTTAATCACTAAATGCGTTCATTTGAAAATGATTTGTACTTTTCACTAAATATTTTAGTATTAAATAATTAAAAGACATGTATATGTTTTATGTTTTTTTGTGGTGATCCAAGGTCCTGTTTTAGTGTGCACTTTCTGGTATAACTTTCTATCAGGAAGCCTCCAATTTACAGCTTCAGCAAATCCTTCTACTGCTGTTAACAATTTTTATTGACTGTTTCCTAGTATGATTTGATTGCTTATTTGTACCCTATGACTATTATTAAGTGTTGTACCTGATGATTCTTGACTCTTGACAAATATATCTTTTCTTTTTTGTACACTGAGATCATAATCACCAAGACAAATTCCTTGTGTGTCCAATCACATTTGGCCAATAAAAGAATTCTATTCTATTCTATTCTATTCTATTCTATTCTATTCTATTCTATTCTATTCTATTCTATTCCATTCCATTCCATTCCATTCCATTCCATTCATCTTCTCTTTCCTTCCATCTTTCTTAGCATTAGAGATTTTACATATATTTTAGGTGCATTTAACTTTAAGAAAAGGTGATTGAAAAGGGTCTGCTAACATTCTTTACCTACCTGAAAGGATATCTCATAGAAAGAAGTGTTCTCCCTTGCTCCAGAGAGCATGACACAGTATAATAGATTCAAGTTAGAAGAACATGTCTATTGAATGCTGGAGAAAAAAAATCTTGACAGCCAGAGCAGTTCAAGAGTGGAACCAATTATCCAAAGAAGTGGTAGGTTCCCGTTCATTGGATCTCTTTAAGTGGAAATTATATAACTATCTGTCTAGAATGTGTTAATTTGATTCCTTCATTGAGCAAGTGCTCAAGACTAAATGGTCTCTTTCAGCTGTGTGACACCCCCCCACACACACGATTTTGTCTGTTGAGCTAGATGTATGGCTCAGTATTAAAATCTTTGAGAGACCATGAGTTAGTTGGCCCTTTACCTGTCAGTGTTGCCCACCCTGTCCTGCTACGGCTAGAACTAGTGTAATGGTAACCACCATCTGGGCTGAGTACTAAGTCTTGCTGTTGGATAATGCACCTTCGTATTGTTGATCAGGACTATAATGTTCAAGATTCTTGTACTGAAATGACTGAATTAAAGGGGAATAAATGAGTTGTAATACAGATAGTCCTTGACTTACAACCATAGTACAGCCCAAGATTTATGTTACTAAGCAAGACATTTTTAAGTGAGTTTGTCCACATTTTATGACCTCTTATGCCCAGTTGTTAAGTGAATCACTGTAGGTATTAGTAACATGGTGCTTAAGTGAATCCGGTTTCCCCATTGTCTTTGCTTATCAGAAGGTCTCACAAAGTGATCACATGACCAGGGGTGGGATTCATTTTTTTTACTACTGGTTCTGTGGGTGTAGCTTGATGGGCATGGCAGGGGAAGGATACTATAAAATCTCCAGTCAGAGGTGGCATTTGCCAGTTCTCTGAACTACTCAAAATTTCCGCTACCAGTTCTCCAGAACTGGTCAGAACCTGCTGAATACCACCTCTGCACATGACCCTAGGACACTTCAACCATCATAAATATGAGTCAGTTGCCAACTGTCTGAATTTTGATCATGATGCTGCAATGGTCGTAAATGTGAAAAATGGCCTTTTTTCAATGATGTAACTGAACAGTCACTAAATGATATGTTATAAATCAAGGATTACCTGTAATATTAACTGTCCAGATCTCAGGAGAAGCTGATAGGAAACTACAAATAGGGGCAATGGGTTTGCTAAATTTGTTTCTTTCTAAATATGCTTCTTAAATGTGCTTGGTAAGGAATTATGTTGCAGCAACTTCTGTTTTTTATCTACTTTGATGCAAATGGATATTGTGCAACCAAACTCAGGATAAAAGCATGCTGAATAAATTGTTTGGGGTTCTTCCACTTTATGGAAGAATTCACCTTTATCTCGCTCTGAATAAACATGTGACTCAGAATTGAACTCTGGCTCTTTGTTCATGTCGGTCCAACCTAGATTTCCTGCTTGACAGTATTTCTGCCATCTTTGAAATTAAAATACAATCTGAACATTCATGGTTTGAGGGATGGGGCAATGGATAAGATGAGTAGACATGTTAAGCTAATAAAGATGCTTTTTACGTTTACTTGTTAGGGAAGATTTTGAAGAGAATAAAAAAAGGCAATTGCAGACAATTTCCTTCTATTGTGTCTACAAGGATCATTTTCCAAATTCCACGTTCTGAGTCTGTTTTTTTCCTCTCTGTCATTCACTGCAGTTACAGTAGGAACTATTTTGGGCATTAATGGAGCGATGGAATTGCTCTTCCAAGTTATCACACCATATACCAAGAAGCATACCACCACGACAAGGTAAGTTGAGAAACTCATAAAATACCACCTTTAGACATATCAGATTGAGAAGAAAGCACCATGTTTGCCTATGATTGGAGTAGGGTAAAAATGATATTTTATTTCTAGTCTCAATCCAAATTAAGCCAAAGCAGGAAATTTGGGATGGATACAAGAGAAAAGGATGACTATTGTGGCTCTTGATGCGCTATTCTTTCTCTTGAATCCTAAACATTGTAATTTAAATACCATCTTGTACAGTTGATAGGAAAAGGGTTATGTGAGCATCTGTGCTCATGTGTGTCCCAAATCTGTTTGGTGTCTGTGAGTTACAAGATGCTACCGTGTTTCTCACAAAATAAGGTCAGGCCTTTTTTTTTTTTTTTACCCCCGAAAAAACAGCTAGGCCGTCTTTTCGGGGATGACTTAATTTCCTCCCCCACCTAGAGTGGCCCATACGCATGTACCTCTCCACAAGGCTGTTTCTATCGGCCGATGAAAGCTTCCCAAAGGCAGAATCCCCAGCTGCTTTGGGGCGACGCATGGCTGCCCATGTCCCCTCACCATTAGGCAGTGTTTTTCGGGCAATGGAAGCTCCCCAAGGGCAATCACCAGCCACTTCGATCGGCCAGTAGAAGCGGCCTCAGAGCAAGCACGCACACACACTCCCCTCGCCGCGAAGACACTTCTATCGGCCGACGAAAGCTCCCTTGAAGGCAGAGTCCCCAGCCACTTTGGGGCGAGGCGTGCCAATGCATCAAGTTCCCAACTGCAAACTCAATGCAATGTACATATGCTGTTGTCAGAATAAATATCAGACGGCCCCAAGATTCCCGCTGCATTTCTGCTTCCTGAGCCAGCCTCTCTTCTTCATCCTCTCAGATAGCCCCATTCCCCACCAACCTCGATTTCCCACTGCAAACATTTGGATTGCAGGAGGGTCGGTAAAGAAGCTTTTGTCTTCTCCTGTCCCACTCTTTTAAACTTCTCTCTGCAACCTTGGAAATCCTCTCCTGGGGACTCCATCCCAGCTCCAACCCTGCTTAGTTTCCATCCTAGACAAGCCCCCTCACAGGTGAGCTCTGGGAATCCAAGGCTTGTTTCCTCCCCCCCATCTCTGACTTGAGCAGAGCAAGCACTGGGGGGCAGGGAGGGGGCAGAATAGAGGGGCTCCTGGGTTTTTTGGCTGAGCTGGGTGAAGATCATCCTGGTGGGCCCAAAGGGTGGCCTTTCAGATTGCTTTAATGATTAACTGGACACTTCCCTGAACCCCCAACTTCCTCCAGTGGGGGGGGGTGGCGTCTTGCTGGGACTAAGAGAGATGATGGCTGTGTTGAAGGGAAGAAACAGCCCCCCCAAAGCCCCTTGGGGAAATGTAAATGAATGAATAAACTCAAAAGGTCTTGGGACAACCCCCCCCCCCAGTTAAATTGCACCAACAAAAGAGAGATGGCAGAAGAGCAGGGACTTTGAGGTTCAGAAACTCAGTTAAGCACAAGCTGCTATTTCTTCCCTCCCTGCCCTCATTTCACATTGCCTTTGATCACAAAGCAGTTCTTAATGATAAACCCTTTTGTAACTTACCAACTGCATGCCAAATCCCCCCCCCCCAGGGGAACCACAAAACAACACCCCAATTTATTAAAAATCCACCATTTTAATAAAAATAAATAAACCAAGCCATTTATTCAAATACAGGAACAATTTATTCAAACACAGGAACAATTTTTGCAAACATATGTAGGAACAATTTATTCAAAAACAGTTATGTCATCTTCTTCTGGGACATTGTCATAACACTCCAAAGCCTGAATTCTGCCTGGAATCTCTTGTGATTCCATTGCCTGTAAAAGAATTGGTCCCAATTGCTGATGTTTAGCAATAGAGGTCTCCTTAAAGAAGTATCTCTTGTCCATGTATCCTGCTCATAGTGCATTGGCAACACAGGTGTCAGTGGGTGCCTTCTTCACCCAACTCACAACCTCTGCCAGGCTAGGTTTCACAAAGTTTCCTCGTTGGTTTCTCTCCATGCGATTTTCAATGTAGTCATTGATTTGTACCTGCAGATTGTCCTTGAATGGTTTGTTTACTGCAATGTCTTGGGTTTGGAGATGTGCTGTCATTCCTGCCGGGATCATTAATTGATTCACTCTTCTTTGTGCTATAAATGCTTCATGTCTTTGGCACGGTGAGTGCTGGCTGCATCCCATATCAGCATGCCTCTTTGGCCACCTCGCACAACAAGTGGCAGTATTAACTTGATCCACTTCCTTGTGTGCACCAAGCCTTTTTGGTTTCAAGCACATAAGTCCCTGAAACATGTTCAATTTTTTTCTTTTTTGCCCTTGGCAATGACAAGAGGTGCTACTTTTGTCCCATCCAGGCGAATGGCCAAGATGCACTTAATACATGTGCTTTCCTATCCAGTTGATGGAATGTAAATTGATGAGGCACCCCTCTTATCAATTGTTGTTTGAGCCTCTTGGCCCATAAAAACTGCAGTCTCATCCATTGCAACCATGTGAGAGATATTATATTTGGAGAAATCAGTGGTGTCAACAAATGATTTAAAATCATGTGCCCGTTTGACAATTTCAGCATCTTCTAGCTTGAAGAGAAAGGTGGATCTCCTCAGAGACAATTCATATCGCTGAAGGAAGCCATCCAGCCAGCGATGAGAGGCTTTGAATTCTCCCTGGGTAATTTCAAACTGTAGTGCCATTGCAAGGGCAAATGCTTGAATATCAGCCCTGCGTACAACTAAAGCCTTTGCTTTCCTCTCAGCAATCCATTGAGAGATGGTGTCTTCAAGTTCAGGATATAATGGATGCCAACCTGATCCACACCTGCGCTTCTTGGCATTTCCCTTCTGTACCTGTTGACTGAGGTACTCAGCTCTCCATTTTTGGACCATACGGAGATGCAACATATTCTCTTTGCAGAAAGCGATCAGATTCTTACCACGAGAATCCTCCATGATTGCTTTCTTTTTTAATTTTTTTAAATTGTTTTTTAAGACAAACATAGACAAACAAAACATAAAAACATCAAGCCATCTTCCATATATGTACATACAGTGTGTCAGTTGGTTTACAAATTGTTTTGTGCTTCCATTTCGTAGTTTTCAATTACAATTACATTGTATATATTCTCAAATTTTCAGTCGAGTATTAAATACATTAATATCGTTGTTAATCATTTGACTATACTTTTATTCATTCATGTTTTATGAAATAATCCATATTTTACTTAATTTGTTTTATGACAGTTCATATTATCATCCCAAATCTATCCTACAATCATTTTGTAGATATAATAAGAAAAGAATACATCTTTATATATTTATTATTTTCTAAGAATCTACATATTTCATTACCATGTTTTATTGTCTAACCGTTGATACAATAGATCCCAAATTTTATAAAATTGTTTATCATCTTGTTCTCTGATTTCAAATGTCAATCTACTCATTTCAGCACATTCCAATATTTTCTTAATGATTTCCTCCTGTGACGGTATTTTCTCATTTTTCCAGTTTTTGACAAATACAATCCTAGCCGCTTTTAATACATTTACAATCAGGTATTTCAATTCTTTACTATATATTTCAGGTAAAATTCCCAATAAAATATATCTGGTTTCAAGTCTATATGCTTTTTTGTCATTTTTTCCAACCACATGTGGATTTTAGTCCAATATTTTTTGGCATCCACACAAGTCCACCAAATATGGTAATATGAGCCAGGTGTCTGATGACATTTCCAACATTTTCAGATTTGTTCTTGAACATTCTTGCTATTCTTGTCAGGGGAAAATGCTACCTGTAAAACATCTTATACAAATTTTCTTTATATGCTATTGACATTGTCATTTTATAATTTTGAGACCACAATTTTTGCCATTTCTCTAGATCAATCTCATATCCAAAATTCTTCCCCCAAGCAATCATAGTTTCTTTAACTTGTTCTTCTAGTTTAATTTCTAATAAATATCCATAGAATTTTTAATCACCTTTTCATCAGTACCTGTCAAAATCTTATCTAAATCAGTCAGTTTATCATAGAAACCTTCTGTTTTAAAATCTTTGTCATACCTTGAATGTATTTGTGCATATGAAAACTAATTCATCTTTACACCTTGTTCCTCTAATTTTTGCATAGATTTAAGTTTACCATTTTCATTCAATATTTCACCTTATCTGTTTGTTCCTTTTTATATATTATAGGATAAGAAAATGCTTCAATAGTCGATAGCCAGACTGGAATTTTCAAATAACATTGTCTTTTAATCTTCTCCCAGTTTAACCATAGAGACTCCCGTATATAATGTCTTGTAAAATACCCCTGTGTTTTAGTTCCTTTATACCATAGAAAAGCATGCCACCCCAACAACAGATCATGTCCTTCTAATGTCAACAATCTAGTATTTCTTAATGTTATCCATTCCTTAACCCACATCAAATTTGTAGTTTGGTAATACAACTCCCAATTAGGCAAACCAAATCCTCCTCTTATTCTAGCATCTTGCAAAAGTTTTAACTTTATTCTCGCTTTCTTTCCTTGCCATATATATTTCAACACAATTTCATTTAAATCTTCAAAATAATCTTTTCCAAGCCTAACTGGAATTGTTTGGAACAAATATAAAATTCTGGGTAGTATATTCATCTTGATTGTTGATATTCTCCCTATTAATGACAGTTGTAAATTTTCCCATTTTGCCAAATCTAGCGCTATTTGCTGCTTAAGTTTGATATAATTATTCTCTTTTAATGTATTACATCTTGCTGTCAAATGTATCCCCAAGTACTTGATCTTATTCGTGACCTGAATTTTCAATAGGTCTGCCAGTTCTTCCTTTTGTCTTAATAGCATAGTCTTTGTCAAGATCTTTGTTTTATCTTTATTTATTTTCAAACCAGCCATCTTTCCATATACCTCTATCTTTTCTAACAGTTTTGGTGCTGTTTCTAGTGGGTCTTCTAAAATGAAAACCAGATCATCTGTGAATGCTTGCAACTTAAATTCTTCCTTTTTAATTTTCATCCCTTTTTTATCCTTTTCTTCTCTAATATTTCTGTTTAGCACTTCCAAGGTTAACACAAATAACAAAGGTGATAGTGGGCACCCTTGTCTTGTTCCTTTCCTTATATCAATAGAGTCTGTCAGTTCTCCCTTTATCATTACCTTTACGGTTTGATTATGATATATAGCTTCTATTGCTTGAATAAATTTTTTACCAAAGCCCATCTGTTCCAGCTATAATTACATGAATCGCCAATTCACATTATCAAATGCCTTCTGTGCATCTAGAGATATCAAAGCCATTTGTTTTTCAGGGTGTGCCTCGTAGTATTCCAAAGTGTCCAAGTTTACTCTCATATTGTCTCTAATTTGTCTCTTTGGCAGAAATCCATTTTGATCAGGATGGATAAAATTGTTTAAGTATTTTTTTATATTGTCAATATTGAAGCAAAAATTTTATAATCTGCATTTAGTAAGGAAATAGGTCTATAGTTCTTGATTTGTAATGGATTGGCCTCCTCTTTTGGGACAAGTGTAATGTAAGCTTCTGACCATGATTTGAGTATCTTCTTCTTTGACATAACTTCATTCATAACTTCTAGCAATGGAAGGTTCTTGCAGTGTTTTATAAAATTCTGCCAGAAGTCCATCTGGGCCTGGTGCCTTTCCATTGTTTTGCTTCTTAAGTGCTTCAGTTAACTCCATCATCATTATATTGCTTTCTAACATTGTTTCAATCTCTTTAGGTATCTGGGGTAGATTAGCATTCTGTAAATACTGTTTAACTCTTTCCTCGTCAATATTCTCTTGTGTGCATAGTTTTCCATAATAGTCTCATATAATTTCCTTCTTTTCTTTACTACCATAGCAAACTTGGCCTTGGTCATCTACCCTGTTTCTCCAACAATAACGGCTTCCCCCAATAGGAAGTCCCAGCATGTTTTATAGGCATGAAATGAAATTAAGCCCCTCCCCCCAAATTAAGGCCTATATTAAAACATGCAAAATGGGGGGGAATGGTGGGGGGCTTGCCATTAGGAAGTATTTTCGTTACACACCCAGATATGGTGCTGCCTGCGTTGACCCCGATATGAAGTGCCCCACCAACGCCGAGGTCAACATCCAAGCCGTCACCGCCCGCCCGAAGATGCAAGGGGGGGGGAATTAAGTCACCCCCCAAAAGACGGCCTAGCCATTTTTGGGGGGCTCAAAAAAAAAAATAAGACCCAGCCTTATTATATGAGAAACAGAGTATTAATTGCAATATTTTCCTTGATTCTTTCTCCTTTCTCAGTTTATATGCTAACCATCTACCTGGTTTATTTGTATCTTCAAAGTAGTTCTGATTCACACCTCTGATTTTCTGTGCTAGTTCTTCTTTTTCTATTTGACCCATTTTATGTTTAACTATATCCATTTTTAGCTTGATGTCCTTTTTCTGTGGCATTTTCTGTAGCTCTTTTTCAAGTCCTTTATACTCATCCTCTAATGCCTAAGAGGCTAGTCTTTTCATGTTATTTCATTTCCTTGTATAGTCTATTATCAAGCCTCTGGCATATGCCTTCATTATATCCCATATGTTCTGCATTGATGTATCTTCTTTTTTGTTTTCTCTAAAGAAGAAAGCCAGTTTTTTCTCCATCCACTGTGTGAAGTCTTTTTCCTTTAATATAGTATTATTTAACATCCATCTAGATTTTCTTCTTTGTCCTTTCCATTTAATTGTCATTAGATTGTGATCTGCCCAGGTACTTATTTCAATATTTATTTCTTGAATATTAGCTAACAATTCTGTTGTCATCCATATCATATCTATTCTGGACCATGATAAATGTCTATTTGAATAGAAGGTGTATTGTTTAGTCTTAGCATTTCTTTCCCTCCATTATCTTTTAGATTTATTTCATCTATCATTTTAAAAAAAGATTTAGGGAGAGTCTTTCTGTTTTGCTTTGTTGTATTCTGTGCTGTATAGTCCAATTTATTATCTACAATTCCATTAAAGTCTCCCATCATAACTATATTAGCATAGTCCAGTTCAATTATTTTCATATGTAATTTTTTATAAAATTCTTCTTAATTGTCATTCGGGGCATAGATTGCAATCAGGAGTGTTTTCGTATTATTGTCCATTATTTCCATCATTAATATTCTTCTGTCGTCATCAGTATAAATCAATTTCACTGGGATGTTCTCCTTAATATATAAAACCACTCCTCTTTTCTTACATTGTGTCAAGGAAGTAAATATTTTCCCTAATTTTGGCTGTATCAGCAATTGTTCATGTTGCTTTTTGATATGTACTTCTTGTAAGCAGATTATATCAAATTTTAATTTCTCTAATTTATGGAAAGTTTTCCTTCTTTTAACAGCTGAGTTAAGTCCATTTATATTAATTGTAATCAATTTTTTCTCTTCCATGGTTATATTTTGTTGTTAGATTTAGCAGCTCTTGTAGATCTTGGTTCATGTTGTTCTTTGACTTCCACCTTTCCACCTACTGCACCTTCTTCTTTTTCAGCTGCTATTTGGCAGTCTTCTTGGAATTCAGTTAGTGACATTTCTTTTTCTGCCTCCTCCTCTTTCACTCCAAAATATTCTATGTAAAATAATTCCGCTTTCTCAATTGAGTCAATTCTATGTCTCTGTTCTTGCCATGTGAATATTAAACCTTCTGGAATCAGCCATCTATAATTCACCTCTTTTTTAAGTAGCATTTTAGTCAGGAATCGGTATTCTCTTCTCATCTCTCTCACTCTTCTGGGTACTTGTTTCAGGACCACAATCTCCTTGTCTTTATATTTCAGTGTTTTCTCTCTTGCCACTTGCAATATTTGTGTTTTAATGGTTTTCTTTGTAAATCTGATGTGAACTTCTCTTGGTAAGTTATTTCTCATTGTATATCTTGTGAAGACTCGATAAACCTCATCTATTCCATCCATCCTCTTCTCTTTAGTTATTTCCAAAGTGATTGCTTTCTTGAATTCCAGAGAATAGCTCTTTCTTTTTAAACTCATCTTCTCTCTAGACCAAAATAAAAATCACTTTAGATCATTAACTCAATTAATCAATTAACCCAAACACATTAAGCCACCTGGGGGTGGTGGCTGGGATTTGGCATGCAGTTGGTAAGTTACAAAAGGGTTGTTTATCATTAAGATCTGCTTTGTGATCAAAGGCAATTTGAAATGAGGGCAGGGAGGGAAGAAGTAGCAGCTTGTGCTTAACTGAGTTTCTGAACCTCAAGGTCCCTGCTCTCCTGCCACCTCTCTTTTGTTGGTGAAATTTAACTGGGGTGGTGGTGTCCCAAGACCCTTTGAGTTTATTCATTCATTTACATTTCCCCAAGGGGCTTTGGAGGGCCTGTTTCTTCCCTTCAACACAGCCATCATCTCTCTTGGTCCCAGCAAGACGCCATTCCCCCCCACTGGAGGAAGTTGGGGGTTCAGGGAAGTGTCCAGTTAATCATTAAAGCAATCTGAAAGGCCACCCTTTGGGCCCACCAGGATGATCTTCACCCAGCTCAGCCAAAAAACCCAGGAGCCCCTCTATTCTGCCCCCTCCCTGCCCCCCAGTGCTTGCTCTGCTCAAGTCAGAGATGGGGGGGAGGAAACAAGCCTTGGATTCCCAGAGCACACCTGTGAGGGGGCTTGTCTAGGATGGAAACTAAGCAGGGTTGGAGCTGGGATGGAGTCCCCAGGAGAGGATTTCCAAGGTTGCAGAGAGAAGTTTAAAAGAGTGGGACAGGAGAAGACAAAAGCTTCTTTACCGACCCTCCTGCGATCCAAATGTTTGCAGTGGGAAATTGAGGTGGGGGGGGGGAATAGGGCTATCTGAGGGGATGAAGAAGAGTGGCTGGTTCAGGAAGCAGAAATGCAGCGGGAATCTTGGGGTTGACTGATATTTATTCTGACAACAGCATATGTACATTGCATTGAGTTTGCAGTTGCATTGAGTTTGCAGTTGCATTAAGTCTGCAGTTGCATTGAGTTTGCAGTTGGGAACCTGATGCATAGGCACGCCTCGCCCCAAAGTGGCTGGGGACTTTGCCTTCAAGGGAGCTTTCGTCGGCTGATAGAAGCAGCCTCGCGGCGATGGGAGTGTGTGTGCGCTCGCCCCAAGGCCACTTCTACCAGCCGATCAAAGTGGCTGGTGACTTCCCTTGGGGAGCTTCCACTGCCCAAAAGACACTGTCTAATGGTGAGAGGACACAGGCAGCCACACCATGCCCTGAAGTGGCTGTGGACTCTGTCTTCGGGGAGCTTTCGTTGGCCAATAGAAGTGGCCTCGCAGAGAGGGGAGTGTGTGTGTTTGTGTGCTCACTCTGAGGCCGCTTCTACCAGCCGATCGAAGTGGCTGGTGAGTGCCCTTGGGGAGCTTCCATCACCCGAAAGACACTGCCTAATGGTGAGGGGACACGGGCAGCCACGCCTCACCCTGAAGCGGCTGGGGACTCTGCCTTTGGGGAGCTTCTATCAGCTGATGTCCTATCAATAGATCAGGGTTTTCTAGCCTAGGCATCCTTCAGGGCACTCCTAAAGGCAAGTTTTCTCCCCCCCTTCCCCCCCCTTTCTTTTCACCTCGTGTAGTTCTAACGAAGGATGTGAGAAATAGCCGGGAAATGCATGGTTTAAATAGGCCTAAATTTTTGGGTTGGGGCTTAATTTCACCTCATGCCTAGAAAGCATGCTGGGCCTTCCTATGGGTGGAGGCCGTGTTGTTGGAGAAACACAGTAGATGCTTGGAAGCTTGTGCAAGGTAATTCTCACCTCATTTTATATACCTGTAGGTGCTAGGGATTGCATCTCTGATTTTCTGCATGCAAAGCATAAACTCTATCCCTTGGCTACAAACTTCTCCTTGAATGATATGGTATAAAATACTGGACATTTGTGGTAACTTGAATGTTAACTATTGAATGGACTTTGCCTTGTGAATTTATCCTATTTTTTCTTCTCCTTTTTGCTGGATGGAAAAATAGATATGAAAAAATGCTCTACTTGCTTTTAGCCTGTAAATTCAATTCTATTTCTGCATTTGTTTGCAATTCTTTGAAAAATATCTTTATATAAATATATATTTAGATGCTATATGTAAATACTCTTAAGTAGCTATTTAAACATTTCTTCTTTGGCATAATTGCCAAGAACCGCATCAGAACACTTGTAAAATAGGGATAGCTAAATTAGAAACTGAATTATAAAAAGCAACAATGTTGTGTGGTTGTTTTTTTTAAGACAGGAAGGGTGAAATACAAATTGGGGATGCTAAATTGCTGAAATATTTACCCAGGATAGTGTTGGAACAGAAGAAATGATTTCCCCAGCTTTAAGATAGAAAAGGGGGTACATACCTAATGTTGATAATCAACAGAATAACTCTATGTCCATAGTATTATTTAAACACAAATAAAATGAAACCTTTATTAGGACTACAGACGAGCATATACTTCACATCTGAATTACAGGAGATGTACTTGAAACCATTTTTTTTTCTGTTAAGTAAGTTTTGGACCAACAAAGCGATTGCTTCCGGAGTTGAAGAGACTCGTGATGCGGGGAGAGGGGAGATGGTGAGACGAGAAGGGAAAAAACTAAATTGTAAAAACTTTTCTGATTGCTTCTTTTCCCCAAACAGGAAAAGGATAGAAAATGTAACATGGACAAATCCAGTTCAACTAGTTATCTCTGGTATGGAGGAAGATGTTGAGGTTTCAGATCCCAACTGCTATCCAGGAAGTCCATCTTATATCTGCAACTACTTGGAAAGTCTCAAGCACAGTGATTCTCAACCTTGGCAACATTGAGATATGTGTACTTCAACCTCCAGAATTCTCCAGGCGGGCTGTTGGAGTCCACATATCTTAAAGTTGCCAAGGTCAAGAGTTAAAGTTGATCACTGCTCAAAAGTCAGATAGAAACTGCATTTCTTTTCCTGTGAATTCAGCGCCTCCTTTCCTTTCCCCTTTCACCACCAAGACTTAAATCTAATCTGGTTCTCTTACAAGAGGCTAAAATTAGCTTTGCAGCTGTCTGCTCCAGTCCTGTCCCTAGCCAGTTTTCAGAGTGAGATTTACAAGGCATGCACACATTTTAAACAAGAGGCACAGAGACTTCAGGTTGCTTAAACTGTTGCTGCTTTTTCCCCTTTCACGGTTCTGAAAAGGCCCAGAGAAAATCCAGAGAAGGTACAGAAAAGCAGCCTAGGTGATCAGGGATGTAAACTGTCCCAGTGGCTGAATTTTTCATAGATTAGGAAAAGACAAAGAGGGAATTTTAGATTGGCACGGCTCCTGGCTCTCTAATGTCCTGAAATGCTGCATCTACAATGATGGTGATAGTAATTTTTTTTTGTTTGCAAATATCCTGGTTTTTGATGGTCATTAAGTGTTCCACGTTGTTTTCTTTAATAGCAATAGCAATAGCACTTAGACTTATGTACCACTTTATAGTGCTTTATAACCCCCTCTAAGCGGTTTATAGATTCAGCATATTGCCTCCAACAATCTGGCTCCTCATTTTACCCACCTCAGAAGGATGGAAGGCTGAACCTTAACCTCCTCTGTTGCCTTTTCAGCCCTCTGTTTCATATCACACTGAACAGTGGTTTCTTTGACACACTGTAGTGTTCTCTGGCACACAATGTTTCAGGGTATAAATTATGCTTTACAAACCACTAGGCTTTGGGGTCATACATTGCAGAATTTGGTTGTTAGATTTATATCCCATCTTTCCTCAGCATATCAAAATGGCATCCATGCATATCCCCTCTGCTGGATTTCCACAGCAGCAATCCCAGAAAGTAGACTGAGACTATAGATCTCCTGTGAATTTCTTTGGATAAGGATAGAGTGTCAGTGGAAATTCTCAATCATCCAGGTCATGGTTGACCCAAAGATACTTTTTCAAAAGGCAACTGAACTTTCTCCTAGAATATGTTTCTCTTCCCACCCAAGAAGCTTCTTCAGTTCTAACTGAATGCTGGAGAATTCCTTTCTCCACCATTCAGTCAGAACTGAAGAAGCTTCTTGGATGAGAAGTGAAACATCTTCAAGGAAAAACAAAGAAAATCCAGTTGTGTTTTGAAAAAGCACCTTTGGGTAGGGATATACTTGAAGCTGAGCTTTTCCTAACCTACTTCAACACTAACCTTGATTCTGATACTAAGCCAACAGCCAAGTAAGCCATAAAAAAACCCAGGAAATCTTCATTGTCAATGAAAATCCCAAACTACCCAAGATGTATATATGTGTGTGTGTGTGTGTGTGTATGTATGTATGTATGTATGTATGTATGTATGTATGTATTATGTCTCACCTGTACCAACAAGGTGAGAAGTCCAAATTTCCAACTGAATATAAATAAGCAAGCAAGTCCAGTAATTACAGGGTTAAATTCCTTGAGCTGATAAAGTTCTTGGCAGTCTCACACAAGCTGTCTGCCAACTCCGACTAGAAAGCAGGAATATAAATCACAAGCTGTCACCGCACACAGGATATTCTGAAGCTTCTCTCACTAAGTAACACATTGTCCCGAACAAGTTTCCAGAGCGAACACACCCACTTTTATTCCCTGTGGGGCGTGTCAGTCCCTCATCTCAGTCTCTGATTCATCCTTTCTGCGTTGCAGCTCACACTTTTGCCTGTGCCGTTGCCTCGCATCAAGCCAGCATTCCTCAGCTTGATCCTCAGTCAGAGGCTCTGATAGGCCCTCCTGGTTATCTGCCAACACCTGAGGCACAATCAGGGAGGAAGGTCTTGCTGAAGAGGAAAGTCCTGGGGAGGAAGACAACTCCAAATCCTCTAACAAAGCAGGCTCAAAACTCAGAGCCAAATCCTCCTCTTCCTCATTGTCCAAGTCTTCGTCTTCTAACAAAGCAGGCTCAAACCTCAAAGCCACAACACTATACCTCACTGCAGGGCCCTTCCCCCGAGTCTGACGATCAGGACGTGGTTTCAATGGAAACTGCTCATGGAATCTCCGAATAAGGTCCGGGGCGTGGACCATGGAAGTATCCACCCAGGAAAGAGCCTCCGGTCCATTCCCCATCCTCTTGACGAAGTATTGAAACCGTCCTTTCAGCCAGCAAGAATCCCGAATGCTGACCACTGTGTCATCAGCAACGGGATCATTGCCAGGTACAGGTGAAGGAACCATAGCAGCGGGAGAATGGAGAGCACACGAAGGGGTGTCAGGAACCAGAAGGGAACGGTGCAAGACAGGATGAATGCGCATGGAGCATGGTAGGGTAAGCCAATAAGCAATGGGATTGATGACCGCCTCGATAGGGAAGGGACTGATGAAGCGATGGTCCAACTTCTTGATCAGATGATCGACCCGTAGATGCTTCGTGGATAACCACACCCTGTCTCCCACAGCCAGCAGGGGTGTCACATGGCACGAATGATCCGCGAACCTTTTATAGTCCTCCTTAGCCCATTCCAATTGCTGTTAAATCAATTGGTGAACTGAATGCAGTTCTGACAAGAAGTCCCATGTCTCGGGAACTGGGGAATCCAAGATCGACAATGGGAAAAACCTCGGATGGAAACCCACATTCGCGTAAAAAGGTGTCATGTGAGTGGAGGTGTGCTGGGAATTGTTGAAGGCAAACTCCACCAAAGGGAGATAAGTCACCCAATCGTTCTGTTGGTAGTTAACAAAACACCTTAAATATTGTGCAAGGATGCCAATCACCTTCTCCATCCCACCATCAGTCTCTGAATGGTGTGCCGATGACAAGCACACCTGTACCTGTAACGCAGTCATTAGGCCCTTCCAAAATTGAGTGGTAAACTGGACATCGCGATCTGAAACTACCCTATCCAGCAGACCATGAAGACGAACACATGCTGCAAAAATAACTGGGCAGTAGTACAGGCCAACGGCAATCTCCAACAGGGATAAAGTGAGCCATCTTGGTTAACATATCAACCACCACAAGTACCGTCGTATATCCTGACGAAGAGGGCAAATGTGTTAAGAAGTCCATGGAAATTGCCCCCCCATGGTCTGTCTGGAGTCGGCAGAGGTTGAAGGAGACCAGGAGGCACACCCGTCGCAGCTTTCGCTTGCCTGCACAGTACACAGGATGCGACATAGGCGTGGACATCATGCCAGACTTGAGGCCACCAAAAAGTCCATGTGACAAGATGAAGGGTCTTAAAAAACCCAAAATGGCCGGCAGCAGGGTTGTTGTGACATTGAGTCATAATAAGGGTTCTAAGTGTTCTCGTGGGCATGTACAACCGGCCCCGATGTCATAGTAAACCCTCCTCCAAAGTCCATGGGGAGTCAGGTCCAATTTCCCCCATTCTCTGCTGTGACCAAGCATCTAAGCACTGCGCCTCTCGTACCTGAGTCCGCAAATCCACTGGTTCCTGGATAACGGCCAAAGATTCTGGTGGCAGCACTGTACGTGAAGGAAGGGGGTCCTCGGGACAAAGGTACTCAGGTTTATGGGACAGGGCATCTGCTCTCCAATTTTGACCACTGGGAATATAGGTCACAGAAAAGTTGAACCAGGCAAAGAACAACGACCACTGGATCTGTCGCTGGTTCAACTTCCTCACAGTGGACAAGTGTTCCAAATTACAATGATCCGTCCAAACCTCCACCTTGTGCTGGGCCCTCTCAAGATGATGTCGCCAGGTCTCAAACGCAGCCTTGATAGCCAGCAACTCTTTTTCCCAGATAGTATAGTTGCGCTTGGAAGGAGTGAGTTTCCGGGAATAGTAAGTGCAGGAAAAAAGAGGCGCGCCATCCGCCGGGGCTTGCAACAACACAGCCCCAATAGCCACGTTGGATGCATCCATCTCCACCACAAAAGTACGATGCGGATCAGGATGCCCCAGGACAGGTTCTGTGATGAAGGCCTTCTTGAGAGCTTCAAAGGCCTGTTGCTGCGGGAGGCCCCACTGGAATGGGACCTTCTTTCGAAGAAGCTGGGTTATGGGACCCATCAGCTTGGCAAAACCCAGGATGAAGGTCCGGTAATAATTAGGAAATCCCAAGAGACATTGAAAGTCCTTCACTTGACGAGGGGGTTCCCAACTACACAAGGCCTCCACTTTACACAGGTCCATGGCAATGCCTTTGGGAGAGATGATGTGCCCCAAGAACTCTATGGAAGTCTGGAAGAAGAGGCATTTCTCCAGTTTCGCATAGAGTTGATGTTCCTGAAGACGTTGCAAGACCTGACGAACGTGTTGAAGGTGGCTGTCCCTGGACCTGGAATAAATCAAAATATTGTACAGGTACACCACCACGAACCGATTGAGCATGTCCTGGAACACATCGTTCATCAGGTGCTGGAAGACCACGGGTGCATTGGTCAACCCAAATGGCATCACGGTGTACTCAAAATGGCCGTATCGGGTGCCAAGGGTGTCTTCCTTTCATCCGCCTCTCACATCCGCACCAGGTTATAGGCTCCTCAAAGATCGAGCTTGGTGAAGACAGTGGCTTCCCATAACCGCTCCATCAACTCTGGACTGAGCGGCTAGAGATAACTATTCCGTACCATAATGGCGTTCAACCGGTGGTAATCGCAGCACAAGCACAAGTCTCCCGTCTTCTTTTTAACGAAAAGAACGGGAGCAGAAAGAGGGGACAACAATGGCCAGATAAACCCCCGGGCCAAATTCTTTTCCAATAAATCACGAAGGGTGGCCAATTCGGGCTCAGACATAGAATACAGGCGTCCCTTGGGTAGTGGGGCTTTGGGCAGAAGGTCCACAGGACAGTCATAGGGTCGATGTGGGGGTAACCGATCCACCTCCTTCTCACTAAATACATCGGAGAAATCGGACAGTTCAGGAGGTACGGAGATGGTGGGGGCGGCGATGTCCTGGCCAGCACAGGTGTGTCATAGATGGTCCATGCACTGGAAACTCGGGAATGAAATGGCGTTCTGCGCCCATGCCACCCGATGATCGTGTAACCGTAGCCAGGCCATTCCAAGGACCAAGGGGAGATGGATGTCTGCTGTGATATAAAAGCTAATTGCCTCCTCGTGGTCCCCAATGACGAGGCGCAATGGCTGGGTAGCAAAACGAATGGGCCCAGCACGAAATTCCCGCCCATCAATCATCTCAACCCTAATTGGAGGCTCCACCGCAACCAAGGGGAGGTCAAAATGAGTCGTAAAGGCCTGGTCCATAAAATTAGTCATGGCCCCCGAGTCCACCAACGCAATTGCAGGAATCACCTCCGACCAGGATGGCAAGAAAACCCGAGTGTCTAGAAGTAAATGTCAAGGGGGTCCAGAGTCCACCTCCGCTACTTCTGGCGGGTGGTTGATATGTGCCCGACCTAGGGTTTCCTCAAGGCCGGGCCTGCCCCGTTTTCCGACTGATCAAGTCTAGATTAGGGCACAGGCTTGCGTGCCCCTGTTGTTTAATAGAACAGGAATTTGCAAAGTGTCCCCCCCCCCCCCCCCCCCCCAATACAGGCATAAACCTCCCTGGAGTCTCCGTGTGCATTCGTGGGCCGTCAAACAAAGTCGGACCACACCTAACTCCATCGGCTCCTCGGCCATGGCCACGGCACTGTGGGAGACCCGGGGTGCTGGTTGTACAGGGC
Source organism: Pseudonaja textilis (assembly GCF_900518735.1). Next base: position 8,130,317 of record NW_020769351.1, read on the forward strand.
GATGTGGCATTGAGGTGGATGGCTGCTCCGGAACGGGGCGTCGAATCTTGCGCCATTGAAGTCGGGCGTCAATGCATAAGCATTGCACCACCAGAGCATCGAGGGTCAGGGCTGGCTCCACGTGAACCAATTCATCCTGTAAATCCTCCGACAGGCCGTCCTGAAAAGCATCCATCAAAGCCGCATCGTTCCAAGCAGAGTCCAAACAGAGCAGTCGAAATTCTGAAATGAACTCCTGTAAGAGGCGTTTCCTCTGGTGAAGTTCTTTCAGGCATCTGAGCCCTTATGGGGTCCTCATACATTAATCACAGGTGATGCCAAAACCCCTGATAGTCTGTTAGCAATGGACTGTCTTGCACTAATAAAGGAGTGGCCCACCTGGCAGCCGAGCCTGAAAGAAGGCTTATTACAAACCCCACCCGAGCCTGGTCATCAGAGAAATCCTCCGGCCTCAGAGCCATAAACAATTGGCACTGTCCCATGAAAGCCGGGAACATTTCAGGCTGCCCAGAGAACTTATCCGGGACAGCTACTGGGCATTTCCTACGGGGAGGGGCAGGAGGAGCAGCACGAGCCTGCAGCAGAGTGAGTTGATTAATCAGCTGAGTAACTTGCTGCTGCAAAACCTGGTTATCGTTCTGCAGCTGGTAAAGCTGCTGCTGCTGCTGCTGTTGATCCATCTTGGTCAAAAGATGGCTTTTGTTAAGGTTCGGGACAAAAATGTTATGTCTTACCTGTACCAACAAGGTGAGAAGTCCAAATTTCCCACTGAATATAAACAAGCAAGCAAGTCTAGTAATTACAGGGTTAAATTCCTTGAGCCGATAAAGTTCTTGGCAGTCTCACACAAGCTGTCTGCCAACTCCGACAAGAAAGCAGGAATATAAATCACAAGCTGTCACCGCACACAGGATATTCTGAAGCTTCTCTCACTAAGAAACACGTTGTCCCGAACAAGTTCCCAGAGCGAACATACCCACTTTTATTCCCTGTGGGGCGTGTCAGTCCCTCATCTCAGTCTCTGATTCATCCTTTCTTTCTGCATTGCAGCTCACACTTTTGCCTGCGCCGTTGCCTCGCATCAAGCCAGCATTCCTCAGCTTGATCCTCAGTCAGAGGCTCGGATAGGCCCTCCTGGTTATCTGCCGACACCTGAGGCACAATCAGGGAGGAAGGTCTTGCCGAAGAGGAAAGTCTTGGGGAGGAAGGCAACTCCAAATCCTCTAACAAAGCAGGCTCAAACCTCAGAGCCAAATCCTCCTCTTCCTCATTGTCCAAGTCTTCATCCTCTAACAAAGCAGGCTCAAACCTCCGAGCCACAACATGTATGTATGTATGTATGTACTGTATATAGGTAAATAGATACAGTACATAGATGATAGATAGATAGATAGATAGATAGATAGATAGATAGATAGATGATAGATAGTTAGTGCTGAGTCATCTGGAGAACAAACAGAGCTATGTGAGGATGCTCTTTGTGGACTACAGCTCTGCATTTCACACTATCATCCCAGATATACTAGTAACCAAACTGTATAATCTGCAGGTCCCCACCCCCACATGCCCCTGGATTAAGAACTTTTTGACAAACAGACCACATTCTGTTAGACTTGGCCCCCACCTTTCTTCCACTATTACACTCAGTTCTGGTTCCCCCCAGGGTTGTGTCTTGAGCCCCCTGCTATATGCCTTGTACACTTTTGACTACTCACCAAGCCATGCAACAAACACCATCATAAAGTTTGCAGGTGACACAACCATGATTGGTCTCATCTCCGGAGAGGATGAGACGGCATATAGGGCAGAAGTAGAGAACCTGTCTACCTGGTGTTCACAGAACAATCTGTCACTGCATGTCCATAAAACCAAAGAACTGATTATGGACTTCAGGAAACATGGACAGGACCACGCCCCACTCATCATCAACAGAGAACGAGTGGGAAACTGTCCCTACAATCAGATTCCTTGGCGTCCATATTTCAGCTGATATCTCCTGGTCCCCTAATACCAAGGCCATAGTGAAGAAAGCTCAGCAGCGGCTGCACTTTCTGCGGGTTCTCAGGAAGAATAATCTCGATAAGAAGCTGTTGCTGGCTTTCTATAAAGCCTCTGTGGAGAGCACTCTGACATATTGTCTGGGTATGTGGTATGCAGGCTCCACAGTTAAGAACAGGAAAACTGTACAGAGGGTGATAAACACAGCTCAAAAGATCATTGGTGGCCCTCTGCCCTCCCTGGAAGACTTAGCCAGGTCCCACTGCCAAAGCAGAATCAAGACCATCATAGAAGATCCCTGACACCCTGGCAATTATCTTTTTTTTAAAAACAAATTTTATTGATTTTAACAACAAACAAACAAAACAAAACATCATGAAACATTAAAAACATAAAACCTCTTTCCATTATAAATCTTTACAAAGCAGATAACACATTATTTTATATCACATTTTTCTAATTTATCCCATTTCCATATAGACACATAAATTCCCTTTAACAAATTTCACATTGTCTCTTTACTCTTATTCAATAACATTTCTTTTCTAGTTTATCCGCTATTCAATCATCACATTTATATTTTCCTCTGACTCTCTTTTTTTTTCTTAAAAAACAAATTTTATTGACTTTACAAAACATACAAACAATCAAGGCATATTAACATAAAGAATCTTTCTGGAAGAATCAGTAAAACGTGCCAGATGTAATATGTATATTTACATTATCTGCTCATCATATCTTCTCCCGATTTCTCCTTTTCATTCTATTGTCCAGATTATATTTCTTACTAGTCAAAATTTTTGCCTTTTAAAAAACAATACACAAACAAACATAACATAGAACATAAAAAAAACATCATTTCTGAAAGCTGCTTAATCCCGGGTTAAAACTCTTCGCACAGACACAAATTCAAAAATCATATTTACTTTATATGTCATTCCATATCTTATTACCATTTTCAATTTTTTGTATAGCTTCTTCCCTCTTTTATCTTTCTTAGTTTTATTTTGTTTATCTTATCTCAATACAATTCATAATACTTATCATTCTTTGTCTGTTCTTTTCCAGTTATCCATTCATCTTTTTTCTTTAGATATATTTCTCCTGTACACTAAATGGAGTAACGCCTTTGACTCTTTTCCCTAACTTAATAATGCTTAATATAACACTTAATTTATATTGAGATTCTGGTTAGTACATTCTAAAATTACACACTAAACTTTATAAAAAAACCAAGTACACTACAGTTACAAAATGAAAGCCTATAACCCACCATAACTACCATAAAAAAGCTAATCATATATGCTAATACATGTTTTACTCTAAATACGCATATAAAAACACACTTTTATGTACCTTCCAGGATCCCTTTTTCAATTAAATTTACCCATTGTCTCTAAATAGATTTTGTTTGTTTAAATCTTGCTTCCCACCATTAAGGTTTTCCATCCCCTCCTTTCTCTCTTGTTTATTTTTCTCCTTGCCTTTTTTACCCCATTGTCTCTCCTCCTCCCTTTTCTTCTTCTGCTTACCCCCTTTCTGATGTTTTCTAACCTTATATCCACCTTTCATCCCATTTTTCTCTTTTTGGATTGTTTTCTCTGCCCTTAGAATCCCCCTTTTCTTTTCCTCTTCCTCCTCCTCCCCAAAGAAAACCCATTGCTCATCCAAAATGGCTTCTTCTTCTTCTTTGTTCCAGTCATCCTGCTGCGTAGTCAATTTTTCATAAGTGCATACCGCCATTTCTAAAAATTGAAAAAGGGTGCCCAAAGTATCTTTTCCATCTTGCTCTTCTTTCTTATATTTTTGGTATTGAGTTTTTAATTCATCCAAAAGCAATGCCATCATGAAGAGAAAGACTTCTTCAAAAACAACCACCCAAGTATTTTTAATCAAAAGTAATTCCAAAAAAATTCCAAAGTCACTAAAAGATCCAGATAAACTATTTCTTTCAATACTTTTTTTTTTTTACCTTCTTCAATTTCTCTTTCTGGGGTTACTGATTAATCAAAAGGTTCCCATTAAAATGTATCTTTCTTTAAAGTTCTAGGCAATCTCCTCCTTTTTCAAGCTCTGCTCCAAAAAGTTTTTTTTCCTCTCCCCCCACTTACAACAACAATTTCCCTTTAAACGCTCAGAAATCCATACCTCCAATGCGGGCTTTCCAATTTCTGAGGATGTTAAGTCCAAAGTCCAAAGTCTGTTCTCTCACAATTTTCAAGTTAAAATACCTTCGGTGCCCAGTATTTTCCAGTTCTGCATTTAGTGTTTCTGTGGGGTGGGAGAGTAAATAGAAAAAAAGTTTTCCCTTGGCAGCTTTCTCCGCCGCTTTTCTCTTCTTAGGGATACAATGTATCTTTCAGGCAATAAACAATTCCACTCCAGGTTTTAGAAGTTGCTATTTTCCCGGCACAGCCAGCACTTTCACTTCTGAATCTTCTTCCTCCTTCTTCCTCCAGCACAATCTTTTCCAGCTGCTGGCTTCTTTATGGCAGCCATCACTGACCGCTGCTCCACCGCCTTGAGAAAAGGAGGTTAAGCTGGGTGAGGAGGGGGTCTGCGACACTCCAAAACCCCTTCCCAGATCCTCCCTATCTTCGGCTGCCTCTACAGGGCAGCCTTATCCTCCAGATCCATCTGGATCGGAGGCACCAAGACGGCGAGCACAGCAGGGATCGCGGAGAGACGCAAATCCCTGCGGTCGCCGAAGCCTGGCAACCCGGAAGTCGGCAATTATCTTTTTGACCTGCTGCCATCTGGATGGTGTTTTACGTCAATAAAATCCCACACCACTAGACTAACAAATAGTTTCTTTCCCTGGGCCATCCGAATCGCAAATAAACACAAAGTCACTACCTTATTAAGATGTGAAAAGATGTGAAATCTCAATACTCCATTCAGATGTATAATAACATATTACAGTACAATCCGTCTCTTGTGTATTATACTCAGCTAAGCATTACAGTCAGTGTTGGATGTATATTTTGTGTATATTTGTAGATATTGTAATCTCTAAATGCAAATGGAGACATGGGTACTCTATTTTTCTTATCTTCATTTTAAGTGCTTTGGTTTTATTGTATTGCGAACAGTTGCTGGGGTGCATCCACAGTTTTGTTGTACAATGACAATAACGTTCTTCTAATTCTAATAGATAGATGATAAATAGATAGATAGATGATAGATAGATAGATAGATAGATAGATAGATAGATAGATAGACAGACAGACAGATGCAGTATATACTGGTAGATACAGTAGATGGATGGATGGCAAGAGGAGGGAGGGAGGGGGAGAGAGAGAGAGAGAGAGAGAGTTTATACATTGATAATCCTAGTCTTCTATTCCGTGGTTACTTTTGACACAGGCATTAGGGATTAATTCATGAGATTAATTCCATCTGAAGCTCACAGAAGCAAAATAGAATGTCAAGATATGGTAGGATAGGAAATAGATGACCCATAATCACCACTAAGTTTCAACAAGTCCCTTTTCGGTAGCTGGGAAGCCACATTGGATCCCAAATAACAAAACCTTGTCATAACCTTTTCTGTGATTATGGTTATTGAAATGGCTAAAACGATGCTATTACTCCCACCAAAAATTAGCAGAGCCTTGATGGAGAGACAGCTGCAGGAAGCAGTGCATCTGTCGGGTCCACTTAACATTTTTAGCAAATGAACAATTTGCTGGCCCCATTAGGAGCTGGTAACAGGAAGTGACAAAGAACTAAACAAAACTGTAAACAAGATGGTACAGAATTAGATGCCTAATGTTGCTTTTGCACCTACGAAAATATGGAATGTTGCTAATGGCAGGAAGAGTGATAACTCTAATGAACTTTGTCAGGGTGGGGATTTTGACAATTCTGAGTAGCCAGTTTATTCATGCCTGGTCTGTTCCAACATGTAATGAAACCATGATTCTTTTGTAAAACATGACCTGCCTGCTTATAGAATCATAGAACATAACAGTTGATAGGTGTCTTGAAAATAATTCATTTTAACCATTTATCAGGGCAGGAATCCACTGCTATAGCCACCATTAGGAAAATATCCTGACATCTCGCTAAAATCTGCTCTCATGATTTAAACTCATTGCTTTCTGTCCTGTCTTTCTGCAACAAGTCTGCTTTGTTTTCTATCTGACAACACTTGGTACATCTGGAGAGAGTTGTCATATCTTTTCCAGGTTAAACATACCCAATGCCTCCAATCACTTCTCAAGTTTTTTTTCCTTCCAGGCCCCTTGTCACCTTGACTGATCTCCTCTGGGTACATTCCAATTTGTTAACATCCTTCCCAAAATGTGGTGCCTGGAATTTTGATCAGATTGGATTTTGTATTTAGTTGTTATCCATATTACTTTTGAAGCATTGGTGTTATAGTATGTGTGACTATTGATTCTTCTGTTCTTATTTTTCTTTTTTCTTTATGTTACTCCCCTCCCCCATTAGATGGGAATGTGTGATGTTTTCATAAGGGACAAATATATTTTAGAACAAACTAAAGCTGTGTTGCAATCAGCCCAACAATTGTAATCAAAAGGAAGGCTGTGACTCCATAAATACAAAAGCCTAGCAGATACATGTAATGAACGGTTTCAGAAAGCAAAAACATCAAAGAAAAAGGGTTTTAAATGCTCTTTCTCTGTGTATGTACATTCTCAAGGAGCAGCTAGACAAGATTGCTTATAAAATAAAATTCAGCCACTAAGTTTATGCTTCAAAGTTTCTTCTAAGAGACAGTACTTATGGTAACAAAAGATTTTAACACTGTATAGTAATGGAATCCTATCTGCTTTCAGTTCAATTATTGCCTTTGTTAGAATTCAAGATATTCCCATTTCTTATCTCTGGTCATAAGATCGTTTTTCACATTATAATTTACATTAATGAAGACATCTTTTTCCCATCCATCTTTCTCTTTTTTCCCCATTTGAGAAGTCTAGAATAGGTTTGCCAGGACTTTTAGAAATCTGTTGTTTCTTAATTTTATAGCATGTGCTGGCTTAATTTAAAAAAACAAAACCACCTCCCAAACCCTAGGACTCCTGTTTCCCATTAAGGGAACTGAGCCAACATTTGCTAGCTGCAGTCACTTCTGCTGTTGCATTTCATATTTATCATGGTGATAAATTTAATTCACAGATAGGTTTATGTAATGAATATGCAGATTCATCAACATAAGATAAAAATTGATTGACTTACAGTTTGAGTTCCTTCGCCGACAGACTGAAACCATGATTGTGCGCAGTTTGGATCCGTGCTCACCAGCAGAGCACCCCGAGCTGCCTAGTTTCAGGGCTAAGCCACCCCGCAGAGATGGTGAAGAGTGGGGAGACTGCCAGCAGGGTTGAAGAGAGCCGCATCTCCTCAGCTGGCCATTACTCCCTTTCCCAAAGGCAGTTGCAGCGGTGGTCAGAAATGGCCACCTCAAAGAAGAACTCGACCGGAAAAGAATGTGCAGGAGGAAGATAAGAAGAGAAAGTTTTGGTTGACTGGGTTAAACTGCAAAAGCAACAATGTAAGGTACCCTGGAATTTAAACTATATAAAAAATAACATTGTTCCCAAAGAAGATTTTGAAGCAGCAAAGGAGAGAGGGAAGGGAAAGGATTTGATTTTTTTTCTCTCTCTCCCTTTCCCTATATTGACAGCTAAGAGACTTAAGTAAGAAATTGAAAAAAAAATCCACTTTGACATCAATAGGCATTTAAGCTGAAAATAAAATGTCAAAGGGATAATAAAGATTTCTGGATACTTAAAAGCTTTTAAAAGCAGGAAAGGAGAGAAAAAGAATAAAAGGGCAGGATCTGGAAAAATAGAGGAGACTGCCTGGAACTAAAAGGAATTTACAGTGAAACCTCAACAAGATTCCTAAAAGATACATTTTAACTGAAACTTGGCAACAAAATAATAGAACCCCAGGAAGAGAAAGTGGAAAAAAGAAGCAAGAAGAAACAGCTTTGGATTATTTGGATTACTTGGTGATCTTTCGATTTTTGGTTATTGCATTTAAATGACTAAATTCAATCGGGTGGTTGTTTAAAATGGCACCACTTTTAGAAGAACTGAAAATGGAACTTAAAAAGTACAAAGAAGATGCACAAGAAGGGAGAGGTTCTTTTGGCTTTGTATTTCAACTCTTAGAAATGGAGATCTGGAACTATGAGAAACAACAAGAAATGCTTGCAGAACAAGAAGACTGGGACAAAGAAGAAGCCATCTTTAATGAACAAGTAATTTTATGTGGGGGGGGGAAGGAAAGGGGGGGAAAGAGAATGAAAAGTTTAAGATTTGAAAAAACAACCAAAAAAAAAGAATAGTTTGAAAAATAAGTATAATATTAGGAAGCAACAGAAGAGGGGATTACAGAAGAGAGAATTAGAAGTAGAGAGATAAGGGGGTAAAAAGGGGAGGGAGAAGAAGAAGGGGAAGAAGGAAAGGAAAATAAGTTTTAAAGGACAGAAACAAGATATAGAGAAACAGGGAAAAGGTATAAGAATTGAAAGTATAAGCCTGTTTAGAGATAATGGGTGAAAACTTAATTGTAAAAGGGATTCTGCAAAGGTATATAATATAGTATTGTTATATTACAAATAGAAATAATTTTAGAAAATATGATTAAAATGATAGATAAAATATTCATCATAATCTAGTGGAATGTTTGTTAATAAATAAATGAAATCAAGTGAATGAGAGAATTAAATTAGGAAAGGATGGGAACATTTTAATTATTATTAATGATTCATAAAATATAAGTAAAGAGAAATATGGAAAAAATAATAATTATGGAAAGTTTATAAGTGTTCCCAAGGAAGTACGATATTTAATTGAAAAGAAATGTTAAAGATATTAAGATTTTAATGAATATTAATGATAGGATTGAATTGGAATGGAATGAGTGCTTTATTTACATATATATATATAAAATCTTTTTTAAAGAATATTTCAGTGTATTTTAAGAATGTACCAAGCAGAAGTTATGCATTATATCGAATGTTATAATCTTAAAGGTATGCAATGAAGCTTAAATAAGAGTTGAATGGATAAAATTAAAAGATATAAAGGTGTCATACTCCAATTAGTAACTACAGGGGAAAATTTGTTTAATGAGAAAATGAAATTGAAACAGGACAGACAAAAGTATAAATTAATGATTTGAATTGAGATGAGATAATCAAAATAAAGTTGAAAAAATTAAAAGAGGGAAAAAACTATGTAAAAAATGTAAAACAGTAATAAGATATGGAATAGAACACAAAAATAAGCATGAAATCAAGTTTGTGTCTGTATGAAGAAGTGATAACCCGGGACCATGCTATTTTAAAAAAAAGATGTTTTATTTGTATTATGGTTTTTTTGTGAAAACCCAAATAAAATTTCCCCCCAAAAAGATAAAAATCTTGGAGGCAGTTCTTTGTTTCTGCCTTAGAACTTATTATTTCAGCTCCATGAGTTGCTTCCAAAATGTTTAAGAATTAATTGCGCCTTGATTGTTTATTTTTGGTTATACCACCCTTTCCTTTTGGAACAGAGTCCTCTATTTCCAAATCTTCCTGTTCATAGGGTTTTTTTTTGGAAGATGTGCTTTTTCAGGGACAAATGAAGTTCATGTTTCTTCCTCTAATTGAATTATAATTGTTATTAATGGTTTGGGTTTTTAACCCTGTTTCAATTAAACTTTGTAAATTGCTTGGAGTTTCCAGAAGTAGCAATAGACTTATATACCACTTCATAATGCTTTACGGTCAGGACATTGCTCCCAATAACCTTTTTATCAACCTCAGAAAGATGGAAGGCTGTCAATCTTAAGCAGGTCAGGATCAAACACCTGGCAGTGAGCAGTAAGTTAGCTTGCACTACTACATTCTAACCACTGTGCCATCATGGCCAATACCAATAAAGAATAATATTTAGCTCAGAGTTGAAATGAGGCATCCTTAGTGCGTGCTGAGCTTAGTTGTTTTCTTGCAATAACAACATCAGTGCTACTCATAATGATGATGATGGTGACTAGTGATGATGTTACTTAATTTGGATCATGAAACATCTGCAAGCCAACAACCAAACTCGGAGAGTACCAAGGACCTCTAGTTTCTGGAAGTGTAATTTTAAATAAGAAAATAAAAGAGCAAAAATCCAATTCATATGGCAGGCAAATGTGTGTATCATCAATGCATGTTGAGGAAAGGCCTTATTTGTGTTGTCAGTAAACAAGTCCATCTGGTCTTTACTTAGAGGCATTGCATTATTACACTGTTGTGCTAATGACACACAATATATGTAGTCTGTATGATTGGCATGATGTCATGATATATGCAGTTTAATAGTAACTTCATGGAGTCCAACATTCTCAATATCCAAGAGATGGCACCACCTGTCATCTTTTAATCTTTTATTTATTAAAATATTTTTATGCTACCCATTTCCCCATAAAGTGGCTCTTCCTTCCTTTTGAGTCTATATGGAACATGAGAAATTACATAGGAGATGTCATGATTAGAAATCAGAACCTCTTCTGAAGTGGTCTAGTCTCAAAGGATGTACTTGGGGGACAAATAAGATCATGACGACTCAATTGTCTCAGCAGTTATGATCGAACATGTATGTTAGTGTGTTTTCAATCCATAGTTTCTTGATGGAAAAATATTAATGATCCATTATTCAAAAATCCAAGGTGCATTTTGCACCTGATTGAACAACTTGCTTCAACTGGGTTCAAGCAACATTTAAGGCATAGCAGCAGCCAATTCAACAAACAATGCCTATGCATGCCTTTGGTATCTGAAGCTTTTTAAAGAAATGTCTATTTATGTCCTCTCATTTTTAAGAACTGGGTATCTGGGAAAAACAAGGGAGGACAGGGTTATTTTACAAAGCTCAAGATTTTCTTGGCTTCCAAGCCATAAGGTCTCAGACAAGGTAGCTATTGGAAAAATGATTGATACATCCTAGTTACACTTAACTGAGCAAGCTAATCCTGTTTGCACTATTTCCTCTCTTTTTTTCTGTATTGCTGCAGAAAGATTAGCTAGCAAAGCATATTATAACTCCCGAGAAGTGGATATGCAGGGAATGGGACATGCACCATTGCAGCCAAGGGATGACAAGATACCAGTCATACCAGATAATAGAGTGGCTAGCAGATGACAGGACTCATAGCTCTTCAGATGCCACCAAAGAACAATCCAAACAGAGCTAGAGAAAGTGTTCTAGTGGCAAGCTCTTTTGATGCCCAACTTAACTTAGGAGTGTTCATTGCAAACTCTGGGATGCAACATCATGTACCTTGGTTTGAACGAGTGAAAAAGGAGTAAATAAATGATTCAAGTTCTCTGAAATGAATAACTGCAATGTTTGGGGCTATTTGGCTTCAAAAGAAAGCCATTAAGAAGGGCAGAAGCGGGTGGAGCTGTATAAAATGAAGAGTGGTTTGGGAAAAAAGTATCTATTGCTCATATGCAATTGCTAAAGAATGCTATCCTTTTATGTTAAATGGCAAGTAAGGGCTGATAGAAGAACACTTATTCAATACGTGAAAGTCACAGCTACCATATACTGTACAATGACAGCAGCCATACAGTGACAACCATACCGTGTCAGCTGTAAAGGGGGACTGAATAAATTTATGGAGGATGAGATCATCAATAGCTAACAGTTCATCATTGCATTGGTATGCTACTTCCTAAAGGGCAGCATTGTTTAAATGCTATCTATGATAGGCATTAGAAGAAGGCAAACATTCTCTGAAGTGTACGGGTAAAATTCTTGAATGTATTTGATTGACTAGTGATAATGCAGAACATGGACTTAGATGAGCTGTTGGCATTTTGGATTGTTGCATTTTGCTCACAGAAGGATGTTGAGTTGCAAACACATAGTTCCTATTCTAGATATTAGAATAGAATAAGCTAGAAAGGACTTTCTGAATTTACTGAACAAGCCTTGCTGCCTTACGTGGTGCGTAAACTAGAAGAGAATTGTTATATAATATCCCATAAATTTCAATGGAAATCTGTTCTGTCTCACCTGTGGCCACAAGGTGAGAGTCCAAATGTCCAAAGGAAAAAACATGAACAGACAATATCAGGAACAACAGAGTTAACTTTCCTCTGGCTGAAGTCATCGTTGGCAGCTTTCCCAGAAGCTGTCTGCAAATCCAGATAATAACAACGAGCAGCACTATAAATCAGAGCCGAATGGCAAACAGAAAACTTTTTCCAAACTGCAAACGTAAATAACAAAGTTTGACCTGAACGGGGCTCCAGAGCTAACATGCCTCCTTATATTTCCTGAAGGGGCATGTCAGTCTCTTACTCAGTCTCTGATTTGACGTCTTCTTCCAGTTTATGCTTGACGTTTCTGCTTATGTCTGTTCCTTGCATCAAACCAAGATTCTTCGGTTTGATCTTCTTCCAAGGGCTCTGGCACGTTCTCCTGATTATCTGCTGACACAGGTGTAATTAATGAGGAAGGTCCTGGAGAGGATGAGAATTGCAAAACTTCAAGCAAAGCAGGTTCAAACCCCAATGCCCTATCTTCCTCTTCCTCCTGACTCCCATTTGTGTCACTCAACAAGGCAGGCTCAAACCTTAATGCCAGATCTTCCTCATCACTCGAGCCTATGTCCTCTGACAGAGCAGGTTCAAATCTCCTAGTCACAACAGAAATCTATTGTTGGTTAGATGATATATAATACATGTATTTCTGAATAAGAATTAGAGTGAAAGGCTGATATTTTCAAGCTAATGACATGGAAGAAAATGCTATGAAATGAAACAAGAACCAGTTTTGATTAACCATATGATTTGGGTATGACTCATTTATTTTTTTTAAAAAGTTGAAAACTAAGGGCAATCAGTTTTCCTTCTCTTTCTTTCTTCCTCTCCTGTTCCTTTCATTGCAGTGTTAATAGTCTCACAAACAGAAACAAAACACATTGTCTTCATTGATAAATATATCTCTTTTGGTAGACATGCTGTCTCAAAAGACTATTTTGAAGCAGTTCTGTCTTATTTTTTCAAAGACGGCAGGGAAAGATAACAGTGGCAGTTATGTCAGATAGGAAGACAGTGAACAATAGCCAACCCAGTTTGTCTCCTGGCTCCTTTGCCATAGATAACCCAAGATCTTCTAATTAATGGTGCAGAGATTTTTGTTGGAGAAGATTAATGCTTTCCTTCATTGATCCCTTGACTACAAGATAGGCATAAGCCTAGAATTATCAAAGTTCAGTTACAAGAAGGTTAGTTTTAGCTGAACATTTGGAGATATCTCTTGATTACCAACTCAGCCCCATAATAGAATAGATTGTTGGGAATGCATAGAAATTTCTGCTGGAGATTCTCAAGTAGCCAATGAATTGTTTTCACAACACTGAGGTAGGCAATTGTTAGAGATGTGTGTGACTTAAACATTGTCAAGGCAAAATAGAATCTGGCATTCAAAATACAATGCAGTCACTTCAAGATATTACATCTCCTCTCTGTTACATATATCACAGTGATTCCTTGAGTCAAGTTGACTGACTCTAGATGACCCCATGTGATATTTTATCAACAATGCAGAAGTCAATGCAGAAGTCCTTCTGAGATGCTTGTTGATTTCTCAAATCAAAACTACAATCCTGTTGATGACCTGCCATTTAAATTCTGACTAGGTATTCCTTGGCTCAGCCTTTGTAGACTTCTATCCACATCAAATTCCAAATTGTCATCTCAAGGTCTGCAGTAATTCCTCTTCCTATTGAGAAGAAGGAGCTGATTTTCAGGGCTGACATGATTTACTTAGCTGCCAAGGAAATAGTATTGGCAATTTATCCTTTCTTCTAGTTACTCATCGCCTAGTGCATGCAGCTTATCTGTCTTTGCCCCATTAAATCAAGGTCATTTTGAAAATCAACTCCTTTAATTGTTGGGATTTCAACTATTTACTAAGCCAGCTACCATGTAGTAACAAGATACACGTTGCTATTTATTTCACTTAGTGTCAACTCTTGGGTTATTCAGATGAAAGTTCATCAAATGTCCCAGCTGATCTTATTTGGGAAGAATGCCAAATGATTCTCCATCAGAAACTGGACTTGTCTATCTTTTCTGATCTGGGACATAAACTTTTCTGCCACTTTTAACAAAAATATAATCATTAATGAATAAAAACAAGTTCAAAGAACTGTCAATCTAGTTAGAAGGTCTTCTCAAATTTAATAAGGGGAGTGAGTGACAAGAGTTTCTGTTCCTAGGGCTGCTTAACAGGATTGCACACTGCTTTGAATTTGATGGAATAAAGGTGCTTCAGGGCACATATACTCATGCACATAATAGCTGTAACTCCTTAAGCCAATTATATTTACCCAGGATCACAGGGGAATTGCATGACCCTAGGAGAAGAAGACCCAGCTGCTTTAATAAACTACAGACGAGTGCAATGTGCTTGACCCGTGTGCTTTTTTTTTGTTTTTTTTGCTTTCAAATCCCAGACGCTGAACAGCATCTATGCTTCCCTTGATAATTTATGATAAGCATAGGTTATTGTCACTTCTGCTTAGTCTCAAAAGATTCTAGCAGTTCTCATTCCTTCATGAATCAAAGCAACAGAGGCTATCTTGGGGCTGACAGAAGCTCCTGTGTCACTATTCATCTTTGCTGAACACCTTAGTAAGTATAACAGGCGGAATGCCAAGGGTCACTTTAATTGAAGGGGATTTGTGGCAGAAAGAGAAAACCAAAAATAGGAAAATAAAATTTTGGAAGTGCCACACTTCCTTGTATTTTCAAACTGGGATGTAAATGAAATCACAGCAGGTGATAGCGCTGAGCTGACCTTGGTCGATTTCAAGAATGCTGACAGAAATCAGGACTCATATGCCTTTCAAGAAATCCCAAAGCTGGAAAGTTGACTAGAAAATGGGGAAAAAATAGTTTGCAAAAAGACAAGAGCAAATTATTTCTGTATTGCTGTCAAGAACATAACATCTAGGTGTCTTTATGTTTACCTTTCCACTAATGTGTCTGTGGGATTTTAAGAAGAAATTGGACAGCCATTTGTCTCAAATAGTATAAGGTCTCCTGCTTAAGCAGGGGGGTGGACTAGAAGACCTCCAAGGTCCTTTTCAGTTTTGTATTCTTTGAATTCTTTGTATTTCCTAACCTTCAGAAACATTCATGACAGGGTAAAAGTGGTGAACAGTTGCAAACCACTGCTTGGTTTTTTTTTTAATTGATTCACAACCCCCCTGTAAAAGTATGTTGGCTTGGTGGAAAGCATCCTGGGTTGCTAAAGAGGAGGAGCAAAACCTCTCTTCCATTTGATTTGTTAGAAACTGGTGTCCTTTGAGTGGACGTGCCTTCTGTGGCATGCTTTAAAATTCCAGATGTGCCTCTTGGTTTCAAACATGGGGATTCAAATTTCTTAACAACTGGTTCTGTAGGCATGGCCTAATTTATGGGTGTGGCTTGGTGGTCATGTGACTGGCTGGGCATGGCTTGTAGGTAAATATTGTAAATATATATGTAAAGATTGAATTTTTTATTTTTTAAAAAGAGCAACTTTTACTCCAAATCAGGCAAAACATGCAGGCAAATTCAGCTGCTTGCAGAATCACAGCTTCACTTCCAGATCTACCTTTCTGCAATCTGCTGCCTGAGTCTGCACTGAAAAATAGAAGCTTCAATCCTAAGGAAGGTTCAGCTCTGCTCTCAGGCCACTTCTCCCTCCCCCAAACCCCTGAATACCACCCTTCACTGGGAGTCAGGGAAGCCTCCTGGGTGGGGTGGGTGGGGAGGGGAGGTGCCAGCCAGTGGTGTGATTTGCCAGTTCTCTGAACTGCACAGAATCATAACAACCGGTCCAAACTGGTAGAATTCCACCCCGGAGTCATTCCTCATGTATGCAAGAAACTCTTAAAGGTGACTTTTCAGATGAATGGAAGTGCTGAATTTGGGAGAAGGGAAAAGCAGGAAAAGATATATTAGGAAATAAGTGTAAGTGAAAAACAGAACAAACATGTTGAGCGCAACACAGTTGACTCAAGCTGTGAAATGCTTCTACCAGTGGATTCCACCAGGTATTTTAATGCAATTCTGCTTTTCTGAGTGTTTGACAGTGCTTGGTTTGAACAAGGTTGGGAAGCATCCATGTTTCTTTACTCCACACTAGCCTATGTTTTGCACCTGAGAAAGGAAATCACTGACACTATTTATTTATTGGCAACAGATTGTATTGCTGGTCTGTTTTGAGAAATATTCTGTGGAGACCACTTGATATATTTAAACTGCTTCAGAGATAAAGTGGGAGGCAAGCAAACATTAATTCCAGCTTGCTGGTGGTTATGCCTGCCTGCCTGCCTGTTCCATTTATAAAGATTCCGAGCCGTTTTCAAATAAAAGCATAAAAAGTCAATAACATAAACAACAACACGGCCCTAATGGGTCACACTTCAAGCAGCAGAATTTTCAAGCATCCTTAAATACCTTACTGAAGAACTATGTTTTTCAGCTCTTTGAAAATACTAGGGAGGGGGTGATCCAAACAGCTGGTTGGCAAGCTGTTTTGGAGATGGGAGACATCAGTGATAAATCTTGAGCACGGAGCCCTTGTAATTCCCTCAGATTTAGGATTCTCAGTAGAATGTTTTTATTCTGCTTTTATTATTTTTTTATTAGCAACTCAAGGTGATGAACATATCTAAAATTCCTTCCTCCTCAACAACAACTCTGTGAGGTCATCCTGCTGGCTTTCATAGAATCAAATAGAATGGAATGGAACGGAATGGAACGGAACAGACTAGAATAGAATTCTTTATTGGCCGTGTGATTGGACACGCAAGGAATTTGTCCTCAGTATACATAAAAGAAAAGATACATTCATCAAGAGTCAAGAATCATAAGGTGATCTCTATCACTTAGTGATAGTCATAGGGTACAATAAGCAATCAAATCATACTAGGAAACAATATAAATCGTAAGGATACAAGCCACAAAGTTACAGTCATACAGTCATAAGTGGGAGGGGATGAGCGATAAGGAGTGATGAGAAGATTAATAGTAATAGTAGTGCAGACTTTGTAAATAGTTGGACAGTATTGAGGGAATTAGTTGTTTAGTAGAGTGATGCATTTGGGAAAAAACTGTCCTTGTGTCTAGTTGTTCTGGTGTGCAATGCTCTATAGCATCATTTTGAGGGAAGGAGTTGAAACAGTTAATGTCCAGGATGTGAGGGGTCTGTAAATATTTTCACAGCTCACTTTTTGACTCATGCAGTATACAGGTCCTCAATGGAAGGGAAGTTGGTGGTAATTGTCACTCCTTTCCTACATAAAGTAGTGTTTAGTTTATCTACAATTTTCAATTGCTTTGAGTCAAAATTCAGCAATAAATAGAACAGCTTCATTCTTTTTGACTCGTGCAGTATACAGGTCCTCGACTGAAGGCAGGTTGGTGGTAATTGTTTTTTCTGCAGTCCTAATTATCCTCTGAAGTCTATGTCCTGTTGGGTTGCAGAACCAAACCAGACAGTTATAAAGGTGCAGATGATAGACTTCATGTCTAAGGTGGGACTAGAATTCACTTTCTCCTAGTGAATGGCCCAAAACCACCCAGCTGGGTTTCATGCATAAAACAGGACTTGAACTCCCAGTCTCCTGGTGATCGGCTCAAAGTCACCCAGCTGGCTTTCATGCCTAAGGTGAGACTAGAAGTCGGTTTTCTGGTTTCTGGACCAGCACCTTAACCACTGCACCAAGCTGTCATTTTTCTCCTCAAGATTTTACCAAGTGCACAGATTTAACACACAAAGATATCCAGGTCCTGAACCATACAGATCTTTTATTGTGCTATGTTTTACTTGGTAACTAATAGCATTGGAAAGGATCGTGAATGTATTGTGCATGGATCCCAGCAAAAACCAAGTTCTAAAATTAGCCTAGTTTGCCTAGTTGCTGGCAGTTTTGCAAGCCCCTTTCCAATCCTGCATACAGGGTTTAGAACAGAGCATCCTGCTTTTAAAACAAAATAGGAAAGGACTTGCTTTCTTGAAAAGCATGACTGCATTCAGAGACAAGCCTGACAACAAGTTCTACTTTCCCACTTTAAACTTTCCTGTTTTCCTGATACCAAGTTTGCTCTGCCCCCCTTTTTAAGATGAGGAAACATGTGGTTTTGGGAGTGGCCTCTGAAAAAGTGGATCCCAAAACTGAATGATGCAGGATGATGCTAAAATGATTTAAATTCTAACAAAAATTAAATTAAATTAAATCCACACATTTCATGATGATGTACAATATGTTGAATTTTATTTTTTCCCTTTTGTTACATCCCAAATTAAAGTTTGCTGCCAAAGGATGGTTTTAGATTTATAGATTGTGCAGTTTGTTTTATATCTCTGGTGGGGTGGATGCTATATTTGCTGCTATAATTAGGTTGGCCTCACACCCAAAAGTCTTAATGAAACTTCTCTGGGATCCTATGTGGAAAAATATAGCCCATGGCATTTGTTAGAATGTGTGTGTGTGAGAGAGTGTTGGAGAGAGGGTTTCCTTTCTAATTTTTTTAAAGGTATAGTAAGCCTTGTCAATACTTGCCTCATTTTGTATTTGATGAAAGCACATCATTTGTATTTGTATGGGGACATGGTGCATGCTATGTCATTTGCCCCAGAACTTACCTGTCCCCTGTGAATGCTAATGGATCCCCATAATCTTGAGTACTCTTGATGGCTTTGGACTGCAATTAATGTATTTCTAGGAGGCTCACAATTGCTATGTGTGTTTGTGTTATACTGCAAAGTCAATAAAGGGGTATGATGGCTCAGCAGTTAAAGCAATTGTCAACCAGAAAGCTGATAAAGCCTGGGTTTGAGACCTGAGCACTGCCAATAGGATGAACTCCCATTTCTCTGCTCCAATTTCTATCCACATCGCAATTCGAAAATATGCAAATGCGAGTAGATAAATAGGTACCACTTCAGTGGAGGCTAAAACATATGAAGAATGGTTTCAGGAACTGAGTATGTCTAATTTAATGAAAAGAAGGACTAGGGGAGACATGATAGCAGTGTTCCAATATCTCAGGGGATGCCACAAAGAAGAGGAAGTCAAGCTATTCTCCAAAGCAGCTAAAAGCAGGACAAGAAACAATGGATCAACTAATCAAGGAGAGAAGCAACCTAGAATTAAGGAGAAACTTCCTAACAGTGAGAACAATTAATCAGTGGAACAACTAGCCTCCAGAAGTTGTGAATTCTCCAACACTGGAAGTTTTAAAGATTGGATAACCATTTGTCTGAAGTGGTGTAGGGTTTCCTGCCTAGGCAGGGGGTTGGACCAGAAGACCTCCAAGGTCCCTTCCAACTCTGTTATTCCATTTGATTTGATTCAGTGGGAAAGAACTGTGTTCTTCATGTATAGTCATGCTGGCTACATGACCACAAAAATGTCTTCGGACAATACCGGTTCCCTCGGCATGCTAAGTAATGGAGATGAGTATCATCCCTGCCTGACATCTGGACAGGGAAACCTTCACCTTTACAAAGTCAGTGTATTTGTTGCTGGGAGTTTTAGATTGTGTGTGTGTGTGTGTCTCTGTGTGTGTGTGTGTGTGAGTGTTGGAGTGAGGGTTGCCTTTCTACTTTTTTTAAAGGTATAGTAAGCCTATTTTAGCTTGCAGTAGAGTTAGCAAGTTTTCCTGCCTCGTTATGATGAAAAATTAACATTAACTTTGTAGTCAGACCACGCCCTTAGAGATATAGGAAGGGGATACATTTGCATTTTGCATATGAAGCTGGGACATGTTTTACCTATCCCCATCTTAGTGCATGGTCAAGCTTGTTTCATTCAGTGAGCGATGGTCCCACAGACCATGACTTAGTATGAAATGCAGCCTGCATTTGGCTCAGTGCTTCCCCTGCTGATAATGCTAAAGATGGTAATCATGCTAAAAGTTGGATGGAAGATCTGTACTCATTACTTTGCCAATAGTTGTTAACTTGTTAACCTGGATGGCTTGGCATACAGGGAGGTAACATCAGCAAGATAAGTGCATACATTTGAGCTGTGTACCTTGGGCCGTCTGAATGCACCAGTGAGCCCTGATGATGGAAGCATTTTCATTAACATACTTCCTGATGCATCTCTGTTTTTCTGTCCGCATCATTTCTTTCTCCAAACACCGAGGCTCAACTTGTAATAAGCAATAAAGCACTATTTCATAGAAATGCTCCTTCGAGTTGACATGATTGCCCTGCCAAATTTTGTATTACTGATGCTGTGGCTGTGTAGCAGAAAAAGCAGAGGAATTGGAGAAGTAGAAGGACAAGTTATGGTGGAAAAATAGATGTTTTGGATGAGTTTTTCTGGAAACAGAGATAATGAGCTAGAAGCAAAGGTGAAAGAGACAAAGAAGATGGGTGCGAGGATATGTTGGTGGAGACCCCTGGCAGATTCTGTATTGATTATAGCATGAGAAAGTGAAAATGGTTTGGTTTGGGAAAGAGAAAACTCTGTGGTGTAAATTTTCATAGATTGCATGTCCGTCAAAGGCAATTGGTTAGCTGAAGACACCAAATAATCAACTGATAACTACAATTGAGTCCAACATTTATGTTTATAAGCAAGATGGTTGTTAAGTGAATTTTGCACTATTTTATGACTTTTCTTGCCAACTTGTTAAATGAATCACTGCAGTTGTTAAGTTAGTAACATGGTTGTTAAATGAATATGGTTTCCCCATTGACTTTGCTTGTCAGATAGCCACAAAATGAGTTCAGGTTAGGGTTGGGTAGGAGTCGCCAACCTTTTGAACCTCAGGGACCACCAAACCCATAATTTTAAACCAGAGACCAGAGACCCTGGGAAAATCCCCCAAAAAGTCTGCAGGAAAATTTCCCACCCCATTTTCCTACTGATCGATCATTCTTTATTTGGGATTGCAGGATACCATCTCCAGCTCCATTCTCAGGGGAGAGAGGGAGACTTTTGGCTTCATACAAAGAAAGCAGCAGAAGCAGCAGATACCTTTCTCTTCCCCAAACTCTGCCAGAAATGAATCTTTGCCGGCGCAGCCTCTTGGAGCAGGATTGCAGAGTCCCAAAGACTAATTTCTGGCAGAATTTGTGGGAGGAAAATGAAGACTTTTGCTGCTTTCCTTGCATGCAGCCAAAAGCAGAAGAAAGAGGTGGAAAGAAGCAGGTGGCTTCTTATAAAAAAGTCTTTATTTAGCATACTGGATAAATTTGGGAAATTAAGATGTTTCTTTGCACGAATTTATTCCCCCATCTAAACAGTAGAATATGTTACATGAGAGAAAGCTGGCTGGCATCAGATATGGCAGGCATTCTTCTTCACCTAGTCGTTTGACATCTTATGGGACTTCGGCAAATCATTGGAACATAATCTGATTCATTTGGCATGGAGAACAATGGTGGATTCCCCTACCCATTCTTGTTCAGAGTTTGAGTGTATTTAATTTGCTAGCAGCGTTCGTCAGCCTGATTCATTGTGTATAATTCAGTCTGTAATTTGGAGAGGCTTCAAAAGTCTTTTGTCATTCAGAGCTCTGTGGCCAGATTGCTATAGGTTTTCCTTGCTCCAATGGTTTTTAGATTATGAAGAATCTTGTATCATTCTGTCAGAGAAAATGAGCAGTCAATCTGTTAAAGAATTTGTAGTCATCACCTGCCTTTTCACTAATTAATTTATTGATTAGCCAACCAAGTGAATGTATAGACAAAAATAATATATTATTTTGAGATTTTGGAATGATCCTCAAATGAGATCATTATTGGGGGAAAAATACAGAACAAAATCCAGTGTTTTGGTAAACTTTGTTTTTTTTCAAGTGTGCTAAAGTTGGCTGAGTTCACATATTTCAATGATTCATGATTACATGATATCATTTTAGTCATGGTCTATCCACTGCAGGAGGAAAGCCTCTTCTGCATGTTTCCAACCCATACGGTCCTGAGTTTTCTTTCGCCAATTGGACCCACAACACTTGTTGATGTTGTCAATCCATCTTGTTTTAGGTCTTCTTCATGGATGCTTTTCATCAAGTGGGATCCATTCTATGATTGGTCCACCTGCCATCAGTTCTTCTTGCTATGTAACCAGCCCATTTCCATTTCAATTCTTCTACTATCTTGATGATAATCGAATACTTTTGTTTTTGTTTGTTCCATTTGAAGGTCTTTCAACTTGCCTTGTAATGTTGAGCATGTATCTTTCATTGGCTCTTTGTGCCACAAGATAATAGACCAAAACCAAGCTAATCGACGAAGTCTTAATAGGATGGACCAGACTACCCGGCATGCAGGCATGCAGAGTAAGAGTTCATTCGGGATAGACTGTGACATTAGAATGGAATTGACCCAGGATTTGGCTCTCCATCATGAAGATTTCAAGCCAATAAATAATAGATTTAGACTGGGAATGAGCTTTCTGTTAATATGCTTGCATCTTACCCTTTTTTGGTCCCAGTTTCTTGTAATTTTCAGTTTGATAAATTGCAATTTAATACCTAGAATCACTCATTCTATGTTTGTGAAATATATTCTAATCCCATCAGTAACATACTCAATGCCTCAATGACTCAAATTTATCCCGGGGGATGTAATTCAATGTATGAAAAAGCTGCCAGTTTTGAGAATATTAGGCAATATTATTTGCATATTGTCTCCACTGACATATACTTTTATGTTTTCACCCCTCCCCTCCTGTCAGTAATGAAAGATCAAGTCCACATCTGAAGGTTAAATTAAACTGATTTATTGCTAATCATGCCTATGCACAAGTATTCTACTCAACTAATGGTTAATGCTTGTTAGGAGTTAGATAAGGGTCAATGGAATTCACAGGGAGTTTGGACTAGTTCACTTGTTGCTAGGTAGGTAAGGATTCTAGGCTGATCTCTCCTAACTCTGCCCTCAAGTTCTGTTACTCTTCCTATACCTCTTTTTCAAATAGATTTATAAAATAAGTACCTGCTGGAAACTTGGTTATTTTATACAGAATACTGATGTGAAGGCCATTAATAAAGTCCATGAATCAAAATTTGGTGTAGGTTTTGCCACATATCTTTCTGTTCTGTCCCACCTGTATCCACAGATGAAACTTCAAGTTATATAGTTCAAATACTTTACGTAAACTAAACCAGAGGCAGAAGATTCAATTGCTCTGTTATCACAGTCCTTTGGCAATCCTCCTAGAATCTGTCCGGCAATTCTGTAAAGTTCGTAACTCACAACGCAGTAAATCAGACGCAAGTCTTTCCAAGGCAAGATTCACTTTGTTTCCAGCAAATATTTCAAAGTCATGCGCTCCCTTATATCCTCTAAGAAAGGGCGTGTCGGTCTCATTAATTAATCCTTTGCTGGACGACTCTTTTCTAATTGAGATTGACGTCTCAATCTTCTCCTAGTTCTGGCATCCATCCAGCAGCCGGCAGTTTCATCGCAGCTTGAATCCTCTGATACACTTTCCTGATTATCAGTTAACACCTGAGGTGTAATTAGGGAAGTAGTTTCAGGGGAGAGAGTGGCCTCTGAATCTTCCAATAAATCAGGCTCATATCTCGAATCCAACTCCTCTCCCACTACCTGACTCCCCTCCAAGTCACTTAATAATGCAGGCTCAAAACTCAGTGCCAGATCATCTTCCTTGCTTGAACTCAACATCTGCTGACTGATCAGGTTCAAGTCTCGGAGTCACAACATCTTTCCTCATATAAAAGATTAAGGCTGTTCCTTTAGCATATGGTCTCTTTCCCTAATGCTTTAGAGCTTTGTTTTCTCTTTTGTTTTTCTCACTTTTCAACAAACTTCCCCATACTTTACTCAATTATCCTTCCATCACCTCCTCCCACTTAGCCAGTAGTGTTAAATCAACATTCAAATTGTTTGTCCCTTGGAATCTAGAATCATGAAACAGACTTGTGACTTGGAAAGCAGGAAGATATCACCCTGCTGAGCATATGTTATGTAGAAACATCTCTAGAATGGAAATGGCCTCAGTATGGAGCTATACTGTCCTTGGGATGTCTTATTTCAAGAAGAAGACATGTCTTTAGAGGAAGACAGCTTTATATTTGGAGCTCCTCAAGTCAGAGAAGATACTGGAGCTTTAAAATCATTCTTCAGGTCAAAGAATAATAAACTCCCAAAATCTCCAATTTGGTAAGCATCTGAGATTAGAAAATCTGGAAAGGACATTTAAATGTTTAGATAATTCCTCAAGAACTTGTGATTAAGTTTTAGTTAGCTTTAGAGTGTTGCCAAGACTGTATATGATATAATTAAGGAAAACTTGGAACTCGTTTGGAGTCTTCTTTCTTGCTCCTTTCCAGCCTAGTTCCCTTAGATCTACTCTTATTCTGAAGGGAAGTCAGTTCATGGAGGGCTGTTCATGTGGTATAATAATGTTAAAAAGAGACTATGAAGGAGGAGGACTGAGAATGACCCATGATTTCTTGGTGAATGGAGGTTCTTAAATTATATTATCAGTGGGGATTAGCCCTGCTCTTTTAAGACTAATTTTGCTATTGTAACATCAGAGAATTGGATACTATTCCACTAATCCAGCTGTTGGATTTTGGACAGCAATGTTGCTACTTTTCTTACAATGTAGGTTTTATTTGGTCAAGCATCCAGAACCAATGAAACATGGTATAACAGCAATAATGCCACCATATCTAATGCTTTTGTTTTCTTCCAGTGAACGTGAAATGGCTTTTGGATTGAGTGATGGTGAAGCGCTAATGTTCTTCTCCTTTCTTTGCTAAAGCTGCCTATATCTTGTTCCTCATTTATAATCTCCATTGGGCACAAGGATGTCAGTCTTTACTACATGTTGATTGTGGTAATAGATGTGCCAGTAGGTGGCATCCCAATGCCCAAAATGGTTAATATTGCATTAGCCAACTCTCAATAACAATATGGTTGTTATCTCTCCCTCCAATGACAGTGATCACACCCCTGTTTTTCAACCAGCAAAGTTTCAGCAAATTGCTAAAACTAAAGCATCAACCCAACTGGCTCTTATATGTTATTCATTTGCTTCTAGGGCTCCAAAATATTTGTGTGTATAAAACATGGAAGGAGCAGTAGCCTTGGAACAGTAGATGTTGGTAGGAAATGCTAGAATCTCAGTTCTTCTTGGCTGTAGAGTGGACTTGCAATGAGAAATAATTGAATGGAAATGAAATATTTATTTTTGGCTGCAGCTCAATACTTGGGCTGGTGCCAAAGTTAATGTGAATCAGTACAGATTTTGTTTATAAAGAGATTTGAAAGGTATATCAGTTTCATGCTGAGATTGATTCCAAGTGACTTCATGGACATGGGGACATAGTTCTCTTAGCTTGTTACCAGCTATTTCTGGGATATCCAAAAATATCTTATCCATCATTGTGATTTTGGTATCTTGCAAACATTTGTTTGCCTCTTACATTGGTTCTCCCTTATTCATATGTTGATTGCTAGGTACGCAATCAAGAACACTCTTAAGATGAAACAATACAGCCAATCAAGCCAAATCAGAAATAGGTCCACAAACACTGACAGGTGGGAAAAACTGCCCCACATAAACTACCAGCAAAGCCAGCTCTGATGTTATTATCTATTTTGGTAAGAAAACATTTGCAAGGAGAAAACCAAGCTCAGCTAACACAAAGTCCCCAACATCCCCCATTAATTTGTTTCCATTAACCAGTCTAATGATGATGATGTTATCCAGTCAGTCATGTTCGATTCTCGGTGATTCTGTAGGCCCCACATTTTCCAATCTTGCACTACTTTTTTGAGCCATTCCATGCTCTACCTGGTGTCAGTGTTAATGGTGTTCAATCACCGTGTGTTCTTTGGTGACCTGGTTTCTTTTACCACTAACTCTTCCTAGCAGAATTGCTTCCTCCAATGAACTTCCCTGCATGACATGGCCAAAGCAAGTGAGATGCAGTTTCGTGAGATGTTGAAATTTTTTTGTAGTTACCATCCACATTTTTGTTAGGCACAATCTTGCCTATCTTTTGAGCCCAAATGAAGCATGTTTGCTGGAGTGGTTAAAGGCACTGAAACCCCAAATTCTAATCTTAAATTACGAACAAAAGCCAGCTGAGTAACTTTGGGCCACTCATACACTCTCAGTTCTAGGAACAAGGTAATGGTAATCCATTTCTTAAATGTTGCCAAGAAAACTGCATAGATCTGATTACTAGGGATCTGTCAGGGTTCACTTGACAGATGACCATCACAACAGATACAGCTCTTATAGCACTTTGCAGCCTTTCTTTATGAAGAATGGGGAAGGGGAAAGGGATGAATGAGAGATGAATGGTGTTGAACTGCTGAGATCCCATTTTCACTACTCAGATACCTTTTAAAAAATGGCCATTTCAAAAACAGTTTAATGTTGTTGATGAATAGAGCAACTGGCTGAAACATCAGAACACTAGTTAATTTGAATTAGTTATGATAGCAGGGTTGCTGTATTTGTGGGGCTATCACAAAGGAAAGGGGTTCAGCCTGTTTTCCAAAGCACCTGAGGGTAAGACAAGAAACAATGGATGGAAACTAATCAAGGAGAGAAGCAACCTAGAACTAAGGACAAACTTCCTAATGGCAAGAACAAGGTGCTCCATTACTGAAGGCTTTTAAGAAGAGACTGGACAGTCGCTTATCTGAAATAGTATAGGTTTCCTGCTTGAGCAGTGAGCTGAACTAGAAGGACCTCCAAGGTCCCTTCCAACTCTGTTATTCTGTTAATAGCTAAGCCTAGATTTGATCTGACAACTAATGCCAAACCAGCAGTAAAAGGTGGCAAGTAATAGAGAGAGATAAGATATAAGAAACTCTTAATAATAAAATATTGCCCCAATTACTTGGACATTTGTACCAACTGCTCAGTGCAGATCAGTAAAGGCTCTGGGTCTAATTGTCTCATGGAACCAAGCATTAAAGATGTAGCCTTCCAAGTCCACAAGAATGCAAGAATAAAACCTTTTCTTTGGAGCTCTTCTATCAGTTTGCAGTTGCTAGGAGGGGAACCACAGGAGACATTAGAAAGCCAAAGGTTACTGAAATTATGGAAGAAATGATATTTCTCTTTTTTTCCCTTCCCCTCTTCTCTCTTTAGGGCAGCAGTTGAAGCTTTGGCAGCTTTGCTGAAATCAAGTAAGTGTTTCTACCTTTCTCATATATTTTTCTCCCTACACACAGTTTCCTGTGCTGTCTGTCTACATAGAAATGCTCTCATTTCTATAAAGTTTCTCCATCACTTCCCTCCTTCATTCTAATTAGGATCACTCCTCTGAAGCTGCAACAGGACAGTGAGACTGCAAAAATGCAGTGCAGAAGGCATGTGATGCTTTGAACATGTCACACTATATTTACCTTTCTTTAGGGTACAGAATACGAGATATAAAAAAGAAGAAAGTTGCCAAGTTGTCAATGCCACCTCTAAAAGGGCAGAATTTATAGTGTAGTTGTTTCTCACATCTACCGTATTGTTTTCTGCTGAATTCAGAGAACAATTTAGGGCAGGAGAAATGCTTAGGATTTAGACAGCCCAATGTGGGTGCTGTCGCAAAATGGTGGTTGTGATTAGTTATTTGTGACAGAAGTCAAGTTAAGGTTGATTCTTGGTTTAGCTCTTTCCTTTCTGCCAAGAGTTTCTCTACTTACAAATGTATTGTTTTCTTATTCCAATTCAAGGACTAAGATCTATCACCCTTGTTTTATTTTGCAAGAATGCCTATAGGACATATGAGGGCTCGGGGGCATTTTCATAAGTAGGGATGATGATAAGTAAGAAGGATGCTGTTAGAATAATTAATCTACGGCAGAGAGTTGTGTAAGCAACAGCAATATATTGTCTATTTTGAACAGATTTCTAGTTTGAATCATACTTAAATTGTAAATTCTGTGAAATGTTTTTCTTCAGCATCTTTCAATAAGGCTTCTAACTTAATTCCTGGAGAACCTTTTCCCCAGTAATCCTTGACATTGGGAATATTATTTTTCTACAAATAATTTGAGGTGCAAGGCTAGAAATATTGGAATGGTTCTTCTCCAAAAACCATTCCAATATTTAATATGAATTTGCTAAGGATGGTTCAGCCTCTAGCCCTAAATAATAAAATAGAATGGAATGGAGTTGGGAGTGGAGCAGAGAAGATCAGAGTAGAATAGAGAAATCTTTATTGGCCAAATGTGATTGGACACACAATGAATGTTTACAACACACAAGCTCTCAGGGTTGATATATATCAGCAACGGTGTTGATGTACTCCAGTATTTGATGTACCAGACCCATTAAAAAGAGGGAGTCATGGACTTTTACGTCACTGCTGCCATCACTATCCCAATGGGATCTTTGTGACTTCAAGGAGAGATGAAATGACATTCTGGAAACCAGGATATTAGCTTACCAGCTTGTGTATATCTGTATTTTATTTTTTGTGTGTGTGGATGAGGTAAGGTTCCTGGTGGCAGAGAAGGAAAGCTTTGGAGAATCACTGAACATTGCTAAGTTATGGTGACACTCAACTGCAACCTTATTTATGCAGGGTTTAAAGTATCTACTAAATGAAAAAACAGGCCCTTGCACAATCCTGCACAAAGAATGAATGTTCCCGAAGCCAGTGTTATATCACCCTGTGTCTCTTCCTCACATCCCAAAACAACTTGGGCATTTATTACCAGAATTTAATAAAGCTTTGTCTCCAACTGAAGAATGCTTTTTCTTCATCAATCTTCCTGATGGTAAATCACAAGCCTATATTTTCCTTTTCCACTCTTACTCATGAGTGCCCCTTCTTTTTCACTGCCTCAAATCCTTGCATGCACTTTGATGAGTAAAGGAATCAAGGGGAGAAGCAGCCTAGAACTGAGCAGAATTTTCCTGACAGTGAGAACAATGAGAACAATTAGTGAACAACAAAAAATACGTATTCCTTGATTTCCATCAGTGAAGTTTTGTAGTTATTTTCCCTGTATTGAAAAATTTATTTTTTTAAAATTAGGAAAAGTGTTCAATGCTACCATAAGGGAATCTCCATGGAGACCCTGCTGATTTAATGCTAGTTATATCTCTGCTTGGCACATAATGGGAACTCAAATTATTGTGTGGAGGTAGCACAAAGTGTAATCAGGCATACATTAGTGAAATTATTAGAAAATTACAACATTCTGCTTTTGTTCCTTTTTTTGTGGGCATGGGTTAGTGTTCTGTCTCACCTGTAGCCACAAGGTGAGAGTCCAAATTTCCAAAGGAAAATACACAAACAGACAGGACCAGGAACGACAGAGTTAAATTCCTTTGACTGGAGGAATCCTTGACAGTCTTCCAGAAGCTGCCTGCCAAGTCCGATAACAAACAAGACTGTAAATCAAGAAGCGAATGCTGTACGGAGAGAGTTTGCCCAAGATGCTATCACAAATAAACAAGTTGATCCGAACAGGAAGTCAGAGCTAACACGCCTCCTTATATTCCCTGAGGGGCGTGTCAGTCTCTTTTCTTTTTACGTTGTATGTCACACGTTTCTGCCTGCGTCTTTGCCTTGCATCAGACCAGCATTTCTCGGCTTGATCTTCAGCCAATGACTCCGGCACTCTCTCCTGATTATCTGCCAACACCTGAGGCACAATCAGGGGGAAAATTCTGGGGAGGGAGACGACTCTGAAACGTCCAGCAAAGCAGGCTCAAATCTTAGAGCCAAGTCCTTCTCTTCCTCCTGACTCCTGTCTACGTCACTCAACAAAGCAGGCTCAAACCTTAATGCCAGATCTTCCTCATCACTCAAGCCTATGTCTTCTGACAGAGCAGGTTCAAACCTCCGAGTCACAACAGGTTAGGTATATACACTGCTCAAAAAAATAAAGGGAACGCTTAAACAACACAATGTAACTCCAAGTCAATCACACTTCTGTGAAATCAAACTGTCAACTTAGATAGCAACACTGACAATCAATTTCACATGCTGTTGTACAAATGGAATAGACAACAGCTGGAAAGCATAGGCAAGACATCCCCAACGAAGGAGTGGTTCTGCAGGTAGTGACCACAGACCACTTCTCAGTTCCAATGCTTTTTGGCTGATGGTTTGGTCACTTTTGAATGCTGGCGATGCTTTCACTCTAGTGGTAGCATGAGATGGAGTCTAAAACCCACACAGGTGGCTCAGGTAGTGCAGCTCATCCAGGATGGCACATCAGTTGGAGCTGTGGCAAGAAGGTATGCTGTGTCTGTAGTGTCCAGAGCATGGAGGTACTACCAGGAGACAGGCCAGTACATCAGGAGACATGGAGGAGGCTGTAGGAAGGCAACAACCCAGCATCAGGACTGCTACCTCCACCTTTGTGCAAGGAGGGACAGGAGGAGCACTGCCAGAGCCCTGCAAAATGACTTCCAGTGGGCCACAAATGTGCACGTGGCTGCTCAAATGGTCAGAAACAGATTCCATGAGAGTGGTATGAGGGCCCGACGTCCACAGGTGGGGGTTGTGCTTACAGCCCAACACCGTGCAGGACATTTGGCATTTGCCAGAGAACATCAAAATTGGCAAATTCGCCACTGGCACCCTGTGCTCTTCACAGATGAAAGCTGGTTCACACTGAGCACATGTGACAGATGTGACAAGGTCTGGAGATGCCATGGAGAATGTTCTGCTGCCTGCAACATCCTCCAGCATGATCGGTTTGGCAGTGGGTCAGTAATGGTGTGGGGTGGCATTTCTTTAAGGGTCCGCACAGCTCTCCATGTACTCGCCAGAGGTAGCCTGACTGCCATTAGGTACTGAGATGAGATCCGACCCCTTGTGAGACCGTATGCTGGTCCGGTTGGCCCAGGGTTTTGTTCCTCCTAATGCACGACAATGCTGGACCTCATGTGGCTGGAGTGTGTCAGCAGTTCCAGCAAGACAAAGGCATTGATGCTATGGACTGGCCTGCCTATTCCCCAGACCTGAATCCAGTTGAGCACATCTGGGACATAATGTCTCGCTCCATCCACCAATGCCACGTTGCACCACAGACCACCCAGGAGTTGGGGGATGCTTTAGTCCAGGTGTGGGAGGAGATCCCTCAGGAGACCATCCACCACCTCATCAGGAGCATGCCCAGGCATTGTTGGGAGGTCATACAGGCATGTGGAGGCCACACACACTACTGAGCCTCTTTTTGACTTGTTTTAAGGACATTACAACAAAGTTGGATCAGCCTGTAGTGTTTTTTTCCACTTTAATTTTGAGTGTAACTCCAAATCCAGACCTCCACGGGTTACTAAATTTGATTTCCATTGATAATTTGTGTGTGATTTTGTTGTCAGCACATTCAACTATGTAATGAACAAAGTATTTAATAAGAATATTTCATTCATTCAGGTCTAGGATATCTTATTTTTGTGTTCCCTTTATTTTTTTGAGCAGTGTACTTCAATTGGTTGTTATCAGGGAAGTTTTGATTTCAATTCTTGATCAAGAAAACTAATCAATGCATATATAGAATACATAGAACCATAAGGACCCCAGCGGTCTTCTAGTCCTACCCTCTGCTTAAGAAGAGCAGGAAACCTTATACTATCCTGCTCAAATGGTTGTCAGTCTCTTGAAAACCTCCAGGGATGAAGCATGTTAGTGTTTGAATTCTGAATCTTGAAAAAAAACCTCTCTGAAAACCTCAAGCAGGCAAAGAACAAGTAGTATGTGCCAGGCTATCTTTGTTGGGGTATCAGTACATTGTGGACTTGGTGAAGAAATTCAGAATTCACAGAGCAGAGCGTAGCAAACTGCATAACTGCAGTTTGATCAATAAAGCATAGCAGTAGGTAAACCAAGTCACTGTCTGGTTCAAATTCACAAAGGTCTAATTCTTTTTAAGGCATGTTGTACTCCTTTCATGGTTATTATGAGGACCCAGATTGTTGAGGGCAATATGCTGACATTTGTAAAATGCCCAGCAAGTGCTGTAAAGTATTATGGAGCTGTACATAAATGCTACTGCTATTATAAAAGAAAAATCAAATCAGGTTCAATTTTGGATGTTTCTCCAAATCCTCATGAACAAGTTTAGCCTAAAATCGTTATTTTTAAAATATAATTTGGTGGAGAAAGAATGGTATGGTAGCATAGTGGTGAAGATGTTTGTATCCCACTCGGAAAGCTGAGAGATTATTCCTAGCTAGCAGCAGATTTTTTTCTCCTGGTGTGCAAAGAAAAATATCTACTGTGAACTTTATGTGGCGTCAGGAAGGGCATCTGGCCAGTAAATGCTTAGCTCCACCCAGTCTCCCTGACTCTACCCCAAATTAAGGGATTACATGAAGTAACCAAATACTGAATTTGAGATAGCTGTGATCTGAACTATCATTGTTTCTCATATATTCATATCAAGTAGTTTGTCTCTCACATTAATCACAATATTGCCCATTCTGGTCTATGACCATAATAAATATTTGGCTTGACTTGATTTGCAATATTGCAAGTTACAGCTCTGGACACCAGAATCTCAAGGCCAGTATGTGTGACACTTTCCATGGTTTTCGTTTAGCCTCATTTCATGAGACTAAAACATATGAAGAACGGTTGTAGGAATTGGATATGTCTAGTTTAATGAAAAGAAGGACTAAGGGTGACATGATAGCATTGTTCCAATATCTCAGGGGCTTGCCACAAAGAACAGGGGGTCAAGCTATTCTCCAAAGTACCTGAAAGCAGGAGAAGAAGCAATAGGTGGAAACTAATCAAGGCGAGAAGCAAACTAGATTGAAAGAGAACATTCTTGACAGAACAATTTAATCAGTGCAACGACTTGCATGTGAAAGTTGTGGATGCTCGAACACTGGAAATTTTTAAGAAGAGACTGGACAACCATTTGTCTGAAATGGTATAGAGTTTCCTGCCTGAGCAGGGGGTTGGACTAGAAGATCTCCAGGGTCCCTTCCAACTCTGTTGGGCTATATTTTGCAGAGATGCTTCAGAAAGCTACCTTAGTTTATATCCTATAACCTGAGCCACCATATTGTCAACGTTGTGGATCTCTAATAGAGCAGTATAGCAGCAACTGAATGGTCACCTATGCATATATTTTCCTATATTTTCTCCTATCATCACTTTGTGCCTCTGATATGAGCATTTTAAGGAAAAGGCTAGGTAGGACCTATTCATGCATTTGGAAATTTTTGAAAGAAAAATCAAGCATTTAAACAAGAGAATCTTCATTTCGGGTGTAAAGTGGCCCAGTCCAGCCAAGTCACAGTCACCTAGCTGATATCTCTCTTTAATTTTCCATACCATCTCCCTACTTATCAAATTCAATAAGAAAAACATATTTGTCTGGTTTGGCTAGGACATC
This sequence comes from Pseudonaja textilis, assembly GCF_900518735.1. Next base: position 8,163,652 of record NW_020769351.1, read on the forward strand.
ACTAGGATATTTCCCCTCCTGTAACTATGGCATGAAACATAGCCTTATGGAGTTTGTGCACTTTCAAAAAAAAAGTGGACTGGGGAATCCAATTATATTATCTTTTTGAGGGACAAAAAATACAATTTAGAAAAGCTGGATATGATGATCTATTAAATGGTTTCAAAAGAGGCTGTTTTGCCAAATATCTCTTGTTTGGATCCAATGTAGGCTGTTGATTACAGAATGATATATTAATGTTGGAATAGTTACAAAAATATTAGTAAACCCCATATCAAACGGAAGTTGTATTATATAATACTGATGATTATTCGCAAGAGAAAGTCTTGAAAGAAGTTTATGGTGATAGAAGTTTGTAGGGATAAAAAAAAATTTCAACATGCCACTAAGCCAGAATGGGCTCCGCTCATTTCAATTTAAGTATATTGTATGATCCCAGACATTGAAGTTTCTAAATCATGACTAAGTGAATATTAACCAGATCACAATGACTGATGATGGTGGTGGTGGTGATAATGGTGGCAGCAATGACAATTTGATGTATACCAGCCCTTCCTCATTATCATCCTGTATTAATCTATCAGTATATCGTTGATTATTTGTAGTATTCAAATAGTTTCCTTAGAAAGCATTATATTATAAAGATGTGCTATTATTCCCATTAGATTATTAGAACATTAACAGCTCGTACATTCTATTCAACAACGCAGTTCTTCAAATGTATAGTTCAGGTTTCATTTTATCCTTTCTCAGCCAAATTTTTCTATTCTAATGTACATGCATATTAAGTAGTTCATTTATGATTGATAAGGAGATCAGCTCAAAACTTTAACAATAACATTTTCTGTGGACATTGTTTTGCTGTATTTGTTTTTCTTCTGGAGAGAACAACAGAATGAAATTCAGCACATCAAAATGACAACAGTATGAAAGAGGGAATGTCACTTTGAAAACATTGAACCAAATAACAATTAATAATATTTGATCAAAAACTATGCTTTCTCCTGTTTTAACCCATCTCATAGTTTGCTTTTATTGCAGAAGCTGCCTCTTATATAAATCTTAGCTAAATAGACATTTCACAAAGAATGTAAGAAGAGTCTTATTGCATTAATCAAAAGATGGATCCAAACTAGTATCCTGTTTCCATGGTGGCCAGTCAAATGAAATTCACATTCTGAGCATAGGCTCAACGGCATACTTTGGTTTCTCAGCATAGGTATTAACAGACTGATCACTTCTGAGATAGGATATATTGCCAAACCATTGTTTGGTTTATCCAGGGTTTATTGAATAAGGAACAAATGTGTGAATGTAGCCGACATTGTGAAAAACTATTAGCAATCTTTTTCATCTTTCATCTAAACTCCCTTAAGGTCAGTAGCCATCTTGAATGTTCATAGGAGATAATTCTACAGATCAGCCCGGTGTTTTATGATAAAGCAGTTTGTCTTCTGACTATTCCCACTGACACACCACTTGGAAGTAAATGCTTTGATCAGAGCAAAACTGTGTAGTTTTGCAAAGAAAGTAAGAGACAGGAGATATAGTAAAATTGTTTGCTTGTATAGATGTTTCATTAATTAGGACAATGTTTTCTAATGAAATGTCTGCTGGCAAGCAACCAAGTTAAGAGAGCACCAAGAATTCCGTAATTCAACTCGCTGTTACCGATACTCTGCTTTATTGGTTAATCTAAAGCTTTGGTAGGACCATTAATACCTTTGAGCCACATATTTTGTCACTCTTGTATCGAGCCAAACATAACCCTAGCTCAGTTGCTTCATATAATGATTATTCTGTTAATACCATATGAGAAATGTTGAATGTGTTTTGTTTGAGCAATGAGAGGCTGAACCAGAGCATGAGTGCAACAATACTTTATTTTACAATAAAGGGCTGACCGTGCTTGCCAAGCCTGGAACTGGCTCGCAGCAATCAGCAACCGGTTGGACCCCGCAGCCTGCTTTTATAGCTGGCTGCTGGGGAGAGCCAACCAATGGGAATGGGGGAAATAACGCCCACGTAAAGTGAGTGGACCTGAGTGAGAACTCCTTGAGTCCTCAGGACATAACACCCCTTCCCCCCAGATGCGAACATGCATAGTCCTTGAGGTAGACGGGGGGTTTGTGTTGGCGCCCGGAACGGCGCAACTCGGGAACATTGTCTGTCTGTTCGGTACCAGTCTGTGATGGTCGAGCCGGCATAGTGTCACCAACACTCTCTCTGGACTGGGCATCCTCGGGAGACACCGGGTTGGTTACTGGGGTCGAGCTCTCGTGGGTTGGATCAGGCTGGTCAACTCTCTGGGCGCTGTTGTCCGAGTTTGGGCTGACCGGAACGACCGCTGGTGCAGACTGGTCGCAGGGTATGATGTGGCTGGGCGGCGGATGAGGCAGTTCCCCTTCAACTGGAGACTCTGGACTTGTTGGCAAGGGTGCTGAGGCGCCTTCTAAGCTGGTCTATATGTCTCCTCCAGACGCGACCATCCTCCAGCCTGACCCTATACGATCTCGGCCCGGTGATGGCGATGACCTCGCCTGGAATCCAAAGTGGGTCCCCGGCGAAATTCCTTGCGAATATCGGTTCCTGTAACAAAAAATGTCTAACCCCCGACGTAGAAGCGAGGGGAGAGTCAGGGCAGTATTGTGGGTGCAATCTGTCCAATACAGTCCTCAGGCGCCGGCCCATCAGAAGTTCCGCTGGGGACTTATTGGTGACTGCACAGGGGGTTGAGTGTTGGCTCATCAGGAACCGTGCGAGTTTGTGGTGCCAGTCATCCCTGCCAAACCTAGCGAGGGCCTCTTTGGTGGTCCTGACGGCCCTTTCAGCCAACCCATTACTGGCAGGGTGAAATGGGGCTGTGAAAATGTGGCGAATGCCCAGGTTGGCAGCAAAACGGCTGAATTCTACTGATGCGAACTGTGGGCCATTATCGGAGACAATGGAGTCGGGTAGTCCATGTGTAACGAACAGGCGCGTTAACACGTTGGTGATTGCTAGTGTGGTGGTCGTGGATAGCTGCGCCACGTCTATCCATTTGGAATAAGCGTCCACGACCACTAGGAACATCTTTCCATGCACGGGGCCTGCCAGATCGATATGGATTCTAGACCAAGGGGCGTTGGCGCTCTCCCATCTGGTAGGGGTGGCGATGGGGGGAGCAGGACGGGATTCCTGGCAAATGCTGCAGGAACTTACCCAATTGACAATGTCCTCGTCTAGACCCGGCCACCACACGTAGCTGCGTGCTAACGCCTTCATTCTCACAATGCTGGGGTGTCCCTCGTGCAGCGCCTCCAGGACTCGGGTACGCAGCGAGGTCGGAATGACCACTCGAGTGCCCCACAGTAGACAACCCTGCAAACTGGACAGCTCCTGCATGCGAGTCTTAAAGGGTGCGAATTTGTTATCGACGTTGCCTCCCGGCCACCCCCTCCTCACCCAGTCGAGCACCTGGGCGAGCGTTTGGTCTGCCTTGGTTTTAGCGGCGATGTCAAGGGCGGTGATGGGTAGGTCCAACTGGGTGATTTCAAAAATGGCGTTGACAGGAGCTGGGTCTTCAGCGGAGCGGGTAAGGGGCAGCGACTGAGAGCGTCGGCGTGGGATAGAGTTTTGCCCGGGCGGTGAATAAGTTTGTATGAATAGGCCGCTAGGAAAAGTGTCCACCTTGTCATTCTAGGGGAAAGGACTTGAGGTGTCTGTTTGTTGCCGGCCAGTAGGCCCAGGAGGGGCTTATGGTCGGTGACCAGTTCGAAGAAATGGCCAAAAAGGAATTCGTGAAACTTTTTCACGGCTGCAACAGCTGCTAGGGCTTCCTTGTCTATTTGGCTGTAATTTCGCTCCGTGGCCGAGAGCGTCCTGGAGAAAAAGGCGATGGGGGCCTCGGCGCCATTGGGGAGTCTGTGACTAAGGACCGCCCCAATTCCAAAAGGGGATGCGTCTGCTGCCAGTACTAAAGGAAGGTTGGGGTCGAATTGGATGAGCACTGCCTCTGACGTAAGTAGTGATTTGACGGCGTTAAACGCCTGGTCTTCTTTGTGCCCCCAGTGCCACGGTGACTTTTTGTCTAGTAATCTGTGTAGGGGTTCGGCTACTGAGGCTTTATGGGGCAAGAAGGATGCATAAAAGTTTAGGAGCCCCAAGAAAGCTTGTAGCTCCGTTTTGGAGGTCGGTGTGGGAGCTTCGTGGATCGCCCTAACCTTGGACTCCAGGGGGTGAATACCAGAGGCGTCAATTTTATAACCCAGAAAGTCCACCTGTCTAGTGGCAATGGCACATTTTTCTTTTTTTAACCTGAGGCCATGCTGTCTGAACCTCTCTAACACTGCTCGCACTCTCTGGAAGAGTTGGGGTCTGTCCCTGGCCGAGACCAAGATGTCGTCGAAGTAGGGTACTACACCAGGGAGGCCCTGTAAAATCCGCTCCATGAGGGACTGAAAAATACCCGGGGCAACACTTACGCCAAATTGGAGACGCTTGCATCGGAAGGCACCCCTGTGAGTGACGATGGTCTGAAGTTCCGCTGTTTGGTTATCAACAGGGAACTGTTGATATGCTTGAGACATGTCCAATTTAGCAAAAATACTGCCCGGTTCGAATGTGTGCAATAAGTGCTGAATGACGGGCACAGGGTAGGCGCTAACTTGTAAATATTTATTGATTGTTGTCTTGTAGTCCGAGCAAATTCTCAGGCTACCATCTTTTTTGAGGGGTGTGACAATGGGCGTCTCCCACTTGGCGAAATCTGTTGGCTCAATGACCCCTTGTTTTAGTAGCTTATCCAATTCAGCGTCTAGTTTTGGTCGAATAGCAAATGGAACTCTACGTGGTTTTAATCTGATTGGGACTGCCTGGGGGTCAACGGTGAACGAGATGGGGGTTCCATTATAACACCCCAGCTCCTCACTGAACACATCTGCGTAGTCAGCGAATAAGGAGTCAGTGTCTGAGGTTGAGACAGCATGGACTCCTGTTAACCCTAGGCCGAGGTGGGGAAACCAATCGAGCCCCAATAAGGTGGGTAGATTGCCGTTAACTACCACTAGAGGTAGGTGGCCTTTAAAAGCTCTAAAACTGACAAAGAACTTGCCTCTGCCGATCACGGGAATGGCCTTCCCCTGGTAGTCCTTCAGACCGAACTGGCATCTCTGAAGCCGGGTAGTAGATAGGCTGGGGTGGAGTCTCTTGAGGGTGTTCCACGAGATTATTGAGAGCGCTGACCCTGTGTCAACCTCCATGTGGCACGGTTTACCTTCTAGGGAAACGGAGAGAGAAATTTTACTAACAGTGTGGCAAGTACGCCTGGCAAGGCGGTGCGTGCGACAGTTTAATACTTGCCTCTGTGGTCCCGAGTGCGAGGACGGGGGTCTGTGTGCAGCGCTTTGGGGGGCTTGGCAGACTCTCGCAATGTGCCCCCTCTTATGGCAGTTGTTGCAAACGGCTCCTTTAAACTTGCAGGTGGCCCTTTGATGTGATCCCCCACAGGCTAGGCACAGAGTGATGTGCTTGGGTGGACCGGTGTATTCTTGTTTGGCCCCTACCTGCGACCGTCTGTCATTGGTGAGGCGATGGACATCGTTCTCATCGTTGTGGGCTTCCTCCGCTTCCACCTCTTCGGAATGGACTGGGAACGCTGCTAGCTTGGCGCTTGGGCCCTGAATTTCGGTGGCTGAGTTCGTTGCTAGCTCGGCTGCTAGGGCCTCCTCTACCGCTTGCGCGAGGTTGAGGTCTTTTTTAGCTAGCAGTCGCCTCTGTAGGTTGAGATCCTTGACCCCACAAACTAATTGATCGAGGAGCATGTCCTCCAGGTATGTTCCAAACCCGCAGTGCAGGGCTGCTGTTCTGAGGGCGGCCATATATTGGTTGATGGTCTCCTTACTTGATTGCTTCCTCATTCGGAACGTGAACCTCCTGGCGATTTGTGAAGGCCTGGGAGCGTAGTGGTTTGTGAGGATCTCAAGCAACTCGGACCACGGAACGTTTTTCAATTCTCTCGGCGCCACGAGTGCTACAGCGGTATCGTAAACAGTGGCTCCGCAGTAGATTAGGAAATAGGATTTTTTCCGATGCTCTCCCGCATCCGCCAGGCCGACCGCATCGATGTAATGATTGAAACGGTTCTTATACGATTCCCACTTCTCTTTGTCTGGTTTAAACGCCGGGAATACTGGATTGGAACTCATGGTGCTGGAACGGCTGGGCTACCTGCGGAAAAAATCTCTCTGGGACTACGAACGCTCGTGAGTTACTAGTGATATCAGCTCTGGAGAGGTTTTTTTGCTACCCTCTCTTTCTCTCTCTCTGGGTTACCACGTTGGCTGCTAGCCGTTGGAGGTGTCTTGATTCGCGCCAAAAAAAAGTGGGCGTTAGTGACTCTCTACAGCGCTGTGCTGTGATTCCTACTGGCTCGAAATTCAAATGACACCCGTTTGAATTTCGCGCCAAATGCAGAGCGGCTGCGGCTCGCAGCGCTTCACTTTCCCCGTAGCGGGGCTAACAAGCGGCTACAGACGCTTCTAACTATTTGACTCAGACCGCTTTCTCTGGCTGCGGATCTGTGTTTGCTCTTTTTGATCGCTCGTTTCGTTAGCTGACCGCTCTCTCTGGCTGCGGATCAGCGTTTCCCTTGTCGCCAGCCGATCGCTCTCTCTGGGCTGTAGATCGGTGGCTAGTGACTCAGCGGTTGCAAGGTGCTTCTGGTAGCCATCCCACCCTCGTTGCCAGTGTTTTGTTTGAGCAATGAGAGGCTGAACCAGAGCATGAGTGCAACAATACTTTATTTTACAATAAAGGGCTGACCGTGCTTGCCAAGCCTGGAACTGGCTCGCAGCAATCAGCAACCGGTTGGACCCCGCAGCCTGCTTTTATAGCTGGCTGCTGGGGAGAGCCAACCAATGGGAATGGGGGAAATAACGCCCACGTAAAGTGAGTGGACCTGAGTGAGAACTCCTTGAGTCCTCAGGACATAACAGAATGTTTTACAAACTTTGTCTTTATAGGCCACCTTTTATTTCACCATGAAATAGGTGAAATAGGTGAATATTTAAAACATTTCTGTGTGCCTTTCCCCATGGCATGTTCCCAAAACAGCTTGCACCATACCCAAATTACAGCAGTGGAACAAACAATGGCAGTTGTACAACATGATTGAAAATCAGAATAAGACAGATACTAGAAGTCTGAAGGCAAGTAGCCAGTCTTTTAAAGGCTCTTGAATGAGCCAAGTGAAAAAGTTTGGTTCTAGAATTATTTTACAAGAAAGGGAAGAGAAATTATTCCTATTTCTTTCCTTTTTCTTTTAAAGGATGCTTCTGTAGCCCTGGGGAGATGGTTACAAAGATAACTAATCTTGGCAGATAAATTATATCATACGAATTGACGGCTGTCTTTGAAGCAAACCAAGTGTTGATAAACAATAATAACAACCAAAAAGGATCCTTATAAGGTCAGGATGTTTCTATAATGTAGCTGTCTTTGTTTCAGGCCTAGCTGAGATCTCTGGTATGTTGTCAGTGAAGGCAGCTGGTGAATTTATGAACTGCAGAATTTCAGCAGGTGATTTTATGAAGATAGGATTTTAGCCAAATCCACCTTGCTTTTGTCAAAAGGACGGTGCCCTGCAGCACAAACATGTTCTGGTGCTTTCAGTGCTGCTAAATGTAGGAGACTTTTTGCCATTTTTTTCTCATTATGTCATTACCCATTTCATACATGAACCAAAACAGCAGTCTTACAGTCTTGCTGACTTTCATAAGAACTTGATTGCTTGATTTATTTGATTTGATTTGAATGCTCATCCATCTTAAAACCCAACTCTGGGCAGCTCACAATAACATTCAAAGTATTTACAAAGCAAACAGACTTTTTTTTGTCTTGGAGTTCCACTCACAAGCTGCCACTACTTGCCATTGATCAGGATCATCTGGACTCTTGGAAAATTAACAGAATATTGCAAGCCTGAAAGTAGAATTCTCCTCCCATCTCATTTACTCTCAAGAAATTAGGGTCTCTTTGGGTTATGTTGTCTTTCCTCCCCATATATCATTATGCACATTTAGTACTAACAAGCTCTCACACTCTGATTTTGGCCCATCAGATACAACAGAATCTATTCTGTAAATAGCAATAGACTTATATACCGCTATACAATGCTTTACAGCCCACTTTAAGAAGTATGTATGTATGTATCTATGTACATACGTATGTGTTGTGACTCGGAGGTTTGAACCTGCTCTGTCAGAAGACATAGGCTCAAGTAATGAGGAAGATCTACCAGATTGCATGGTCTACCGGACAGGGTAATTTCGGATCGCGGTGTCCAGTTTACCGCTCAATTCTGGAAGAGTTTCATGACTGCATTATGGGTGCAGGTGTGTTTGGTGTCGGCGCACCATCTGGAAACCGATGGTGGGACTGAGAAAGTAATTGGCATCCTCGCTCAATATCCAAGATGTTTTGTCAACCATCGACAGAACGATTGGGTGACCTACCCCCCTTTGGCAGAGTTTGCCTTTAACAATTCCCTTCACACCTCCACTCACATGACGCCTTTTTATGCAAATGTGGGCTACCATTCGAGGTTTTTTCCATTGTCGATCTTGGATTCCCCAGTTCCAGAAACACGAGACTTTTTATCTGAACTACATTTGGTTCCAACAACAATTGGAACGGGCTAAGGCGAACTACAAAAGATTTGCAGATCGTTCGCGTTGGGCGACGCCTCCGCTGGCTGTGGAAGACAGGGTGTGGTTGTCCATGAAGCATCTCCAGGTCGATCATCCAATTAAAAAGTTAGACCATCGTTTCATTGGTCCCTTCCCTATCGAGGCGGTCATCAATCCCGTTGCATATCGGCTCACCCTACCACGCTCTATGCACATTCATCTTGTCTTCCACCATTCCCTTCTGGTTCCTGATGCCCCTATCGTGTACTCTCCGTTTTTCCGCTCGTACGATTTCTCCATCTGTACCCAGCGATGATGCTGATGCTGATTACATGGTGGTCAGCATTTGGGAGTCTCGCTGGCTGAAAGGACAATTTCAGTACTTCGTTGAGAAGCTAGAGGATGGATCAGAGGTTCTTTCCTGGGTGGATGCTTCCATGATTCAGGCCCCGGACCTTATCTGGAGATTCCATGAATGGTTTCCATTAAAACTGCATCCGGACCATCAGATTCAGGGGAAGGGCCCTGCAGTGAGGGACAGTGTTGTGACTCGGAGGTTTGAACCTGCTCTGTCAGAGGACATAGGCTCAAGCGATGAGGAAGATCTGGCATTAAGGTTTGAGCCTGCTTTGTTGAGTGACACAGATGGGAGCCAGGAGGAAGAGGAGGACTTGGCTCTAAGATTTGAGCCTGCTTTGCTGGAAGTTTTGGAGTCGTCTCCCTCCCCAGAATCTTCCCCCCTGATTGTGCCTCAGGTGTCGGCAGATAATCAGGAGAGCGTGCCGGAGTCATTGGCTGAAGATCAAGCCGAGAAATGCTGATCTGATGCAAGGCAAAGACGCAGGCAGAAACATGTGACATACAACGTAAAAAGAAAAGAGACTGACATGCCCCTCAGGGAATATAAGGAGGCATGTTAGCTCTGAATCCCTTTTCAGGTCAACTTGTCTATTTGAGTTAGCAGTTTGGATGAATTATTCTGTGTGGCGGTCGCCTCTGATTTATGGTTTTGCTCATTATCGGACTTGGTAGGCAGCTTCTGGGAAAACTGCCAAAGACGGATTCAGCCAAAGGAAGTTAACTCTGTCGTTCCTGTTTCTGTCTGTTTAAGTATTTTCCTTTGGAAATTTGGACTCTCACCTTGTGGCTACAGGTGAGACAGAATATGTATGTATGTATGTATGTATGTATGTATGTATGTATGTATGTATGTACAGAGTCAGCCAATTGCCACCAACAATCCAACTCCTCATTTTACTGACCTCAGAAGGATGGAAAGCTGAGTCAACCTTGAGCCTGGTGAGATTCGAACTGCCAAATTGAAGGCAGCCATCAGTCAGCCAAAGTAACCTGCATACTGCCCATTAATCACTACACGACCATGGCTCAAATCGTTTCATTGATCCTAGCTTGCCATCCAAATTCGTCCAGCTGTGGAAGAGAAAACATGACCTCCCAAAGGAAAGGAAAAGATGCAAGAGGCATGTTACTCTCTCCTGTTTTAAAAGTTTAGCTGAGAAGGGAAACCCAACCTCCTGAATGGTTCCTTGGCATTTGATATTTCTCAAGCTTCTGGTTGTTTCTGGGTGGACAAGTCAGCTAACTTTCCTTTCATCTTTTCAGTGAACCAAAATTTTCCCACTAATTGCAATGTCTAATAATTGAACTGTATCCATCTGCAGACATTTCCTGCAGCTGCTCAGTTGATCTGCTCTTCACTTACAGAATCCAACAGTCGCCGAGCTGTACACAGAGGCTACTTTTGTCAGCTGCTCCGGTTGTATCAAGATTGGCATCATCGAGACACTTCAAATAACTACATTCTAATCCGGAGGGGTCTTTTGCTTTGTCTCAAGCATGTCACCAATGTCCGCTCTGGGAGAGAAAGTTTCCTTCTTATTCATGGCATGGAGATACTTTTCAGAACAACACAGGTAAACAAACTTTCAGTGACTGTAACATTCTGAGTTTAGCTCAGCCTTAGAGATAGTTGACTGCCAATTGTACCAGATGATTGTTAATCACCCTGCCAGTAGACCCACTCCTTCTCCTCCCGAAGTTATGTACCCCTTTGTGGTGGCTTGTCTTCTGCCTGCCCTGAGCTTCTTCTCACCTTAACATATTGAGATGCCAATTTTTTCTTGGTTGAAACCACACACTATGGGGATTAGGTAGATTATCCTCTTTCCCCTTAATGACCCCAGTTAATCCTCCTCCCTATTTGTTCATAGATGGTGAAAGCAGTGGAAAAGTAGAGAATCTTGCTTGAATATTTGTAGCTCAAGGTTGAAATGAGGGATCCTTGGTTCTCTCTGAGCTTGCTTGTTTCTTGCAGATATTTCATTATCCTAACTAGGTAACATTATCACTGCTAGTCAGTGCTAGCACTGATATTATCTAGTTAGGGTAATGAAACATCTGCAAAAAAACAAGCAAGCTCAGAGAGCACCAAGGATCTCTCAATCTTGCTTGAATTGTTGCGGTTAATAGGAGGATCCTTAGTGCCTTTGGATCCCCTCAGTTCAACTCTGAACTACCAATATTGTCTGCTATTGGTTAATGGTTGCTTCAAGAGATTGTTCCTGACAGGTCAATAACAGATAGTGGAACCCAAAATTAGGTTCAATTTGAAAGATGGACCACATTTAGGTAAACTAACTGAAAATAAAACATTTGACTTACAGACTATGGTTTAAGTTCTCTGCCTTAATGATAAGTTGATATATAATATATATTCAGTCAACATTCCAGGACACATGATGTGGCTTTAATGAGTTAGGACTTTAGTTGACAAGGCATTCGATACGATTTATCTTTAGACTTGGTCCACAATGGCCACTTACAAATTGTCCCAAGGATGAAATGCATCACTTAAAAACAGATATAATCCACAGAAAATGTAATGAAATCATTGTGTCATGATTTTACATATTTATTTTCATTTAAGTAGAAATACCAAATTTAGAATGACTGTGATCAAAATAAACTCATAGCCAAGGGTGAAATATTGATGTTTAGGTGTATGATCTCTTGTGCTTACATGTTTTTTACCTTTATTGTAGACTTGGATTAGGTAGTCTTTAGAGATCACCCTCAAGCAGAAAGATCAAAAGTCCTTGAAAAAGAGATTCCGTCCTCCATAAAGTTTTAACACTCTAATTTATTCCCAACATCCCTTGTCTTTTGGAAACTGTGGATGTAAATTAACATAAAGTATAACTTGAATAGAGAAATTAGTTTTAGTCAGTAATGTCTTGCAGGCTGAGTCATATTTTCTTTATTAACTAATCCAGTTTTAACGTACAAGTTAGAATAATATTCCCCAAATCATCTAACATTTCTTCTTAGAATTATGAATAAATAATTCATTAAAACTTTTCTATCTCAGTTCTGCATCTGTAAGCATTTTTTTGAAGTGTGAATTTCATATTTATTTCAGTATTGGATTTTTTTAAAATTAAATGTCCCTTTTATATGCAATGTCCTCAAATCTCTCTATTCTCTGAGGCAGCTTTCCTTAATAGACACACTGCATCACCAAATTCAGAGAAGTGAAAAGTGTAACAGTTCTGAAATGCATAATTGTCTGATAGATACGAGTGAGATTTGTTTGCTCAAAAATGCAAAGCAAACAAAATTTTCTCCATCTCCCTTTAGAAGTAGAGAGTTTGCAAACATGTATTTGACCCCAGAGCTTTTCGTTAATCATAAAATATTGCATCCTGTTATGGATTTTGCATCTTGGGCTATTTTGGATTGAGGGATAAAGCAATTGGCCCAACTTTAGTTGGTCACATTAGCAAATTGCATCTTTATTATATTGGTTCCATTTCACAAACAAGCTGAATTAATTCCAAACTCTAAAACTGGAACCTGAAAATCTTCATGAAGAAGACCCTGAAATGATAGTCACGATTTTAAGATAAGCACCTTCTCAGCACTTCCAACAAATTAAAAGACTTTTATCCGAGCCAAATGACCTCTAACATCACAACATTTTTTTTTACCATTTTAAAAGTGTAGCATTTTGTAATGTTGGAAGTTTTGCTGCTCTCACATATTGTGGTCTCCAGAGAGAAGAAAAGAGAAAACCCCAGCCATCATATATTGTTGTGATGCAAAGGTTTGAACCTGCTCTGTCAGAAGATATAGGCTCGAGTGATGAGGAAGATCTGGCATTAAGGTTTGAGCCTGCCTTGTTGAGTGACATAAATGGGAGTCAGGAGGAAGAGGAGGACTTGGCTCTAAGATTTGAGCCTGCTTTGCTGGAAGTTTCGGAGTCGTCTTCCTCTCCAGAAACTTCCTCCCTGGTTGTGCCTCAGGTGTCGGTAAATAATCAGGAGAGTGTGCCGGAGTCATTAGCTGAATCAAGCCGAGAAATGCTGGTCTGATGCAAGGTTAAGACACAGGCAGAAACGTGACATACAACGTAAAAAGAAAAGAGACTGACACGCCCCTCAGGGAATATCAGGAGGCGTGTTAGCTCTGCATCCCTGTTCGGGTCAAATTGTCTTTTGGAGCTAGCAGTTCAGATGAATTATTCTGTGTGATGGTCGCTTCTGAATTATTGCCTTGCTCGTTATCGGACTTGGTAGGCAGCTTCTGGGAAAACTGCCAAGGATGAATTCAGCCAAGGGAAGTTAACTCTGTCGCTTCTGTTTCTGTCTGTTTGAGTATTTTCCTTTGGAAATTTGGACTCTCACCTTGTGGTTACAGGTGAGACAGAACATTTTTGACCAGAACCCTGACACCATCTTCTGACCAAGATGGATAACCAACCATAGCAGCAGATTAACCAACTTCTGCATGATAACCAGGTTTTGCAGCAACAAGTCACCCAACTGGTTAACCAACTTACGTTGCTGCAAGCTCCTGCTGCACCTCCTCCCTCTCCACGTAAGAAATGCCCGGTAGCTGTGCCGGATAAATTCTCTGGACAGCCTGAAATGTTCCCGGCTTTTATGGGGCAATGTCAATTATTTATGTCTCTGCGGCCAGAAGATTTCCCTGATGGGCTTGGGTGTTATCAGTCTTTTGTCAGGTGCAGCTGCTGGGGGTGGGGGCACTCCTTTATTGGTGCAAAATAGTCCTTTACTAATGGACTATCAGGGCTTTTGGATGTATGAGGATCCCATAAAAGCTCAGACCGCTGCCAGATGCTTAAAGGAACTTCGCCAGGGGAAACGCCCCTTGCAGGAATTCATTTCAGAGTTTCGTCTGCTCTGCTTGGACTCTGCCTGGAATGAGGCTGCTCAAATGGATGCCTTCCAAGATGGTTTGTCGGAGGACATACAAGATGAGTTGGTGCACATGGAGCCGTCCCTGACTCTTGATGCTCTGATCATGCAATGTTTGCGCATTGACACCTGGCTTCAATGGCGCAAGACTAGACATCCAGCTCTGGAGCAGCCATCCACCTCAAGGCCACAGCATCCTGTACAACCAGTGCCCCAGGTCTTCCACAGTGCCGTGGCCAGGGCCGAGAAGCCGATGGAGTTGGGTGTGGTTCAACCTTGTTTGATGGCCCAAGAACATACCCGGAGACTTCAAGGAGACTTATGCCTGTATTGTGGGGGGCCTGGACATTTTGTGAATTCATGTCCTGGTAAACGACGGGGGGCACGCAAGCCAGTGCCTGAATCAAACCTTGTACAGTCGGAGAAATGGGGCAGGCCCAGCCTTGGGGAAACCCTAGATCAGGCACGTATTAGTCAACCGCCCGAAGTGGCGGAGGTGAACTCTGGTCCCCCTCGACATTTACTTTTAGACACGAGGGTTTTCTTGCAGTCTCGGTCGGAGGCGATTCCTGCAGTTGCGTTGGTGGATTTGGGGGCTACTACCAGTTTCATGGATCAGGCCTTAGCAACTCATTTAGACGTCCCTTTGGTTGTATTGGATCCTCCAATCAAGGTGGAAACGATTGATGGGTGGGAGCTTCGGGCTGGGCCCATTCATTTCGCCACCCAGCCATTGCACCTGGCTATTGGGGACCATGAGGAGGCAATTAGTTTTTACATCACTGTGGACCTCCATCTCCCTTTGGTTCTTGGTATGGCCTGGCTACGGTTACACGATCCTCTGGTGGCTTGGGCACAGAATGCCATTTCATTCCCAAGCCTCCAGTGTGTGGACCATCTTAGACACACCTGTGCTGGCCAGGACATCGCCGCCCCCACTGTCTCCATACCTCCTGAACTTCTCTGATGTTTTTAGTGAGAAGGAGGCAGATCGGTTACCCCCACATCGACCCTATGACTGTCCCGATGCTCTACTACCCAAAGGTCGCCTGTATTCTATGTCTGAACCTGAATTGGCTGCGAGCCAATTGTAACTTCTGACAGGGGATAAAATGGGCCATCTTGGTTAGCATATCAACCACCACAAGTACCGTCGTATAACCTGACGAAGAGGGCAAGTGTGTTAAAAAGTCCATGGAGATTGCCCCCCATGGTTGGTCTGGAGTCGGCAGTGGTTGAAGGAGACCAGGAGGCTCACCCAACATGGCTTTTGCTTGCTGACACGGTACACAAGTGGCGACTTAGGCAAGACGTCATGCCGAACTCGAGGCCACCAAAAAGTCCGTGTAAGCAGATGAAGGGTTTTAAAGAACCCAAAATGGCCAGCAGCTGGGTTGTCATGACATTGAGTCATGATGAGAGCTCTAATTGTCCTGGTGGGCCCATACAATGGGCCCCAATGTCATAGTAAGCCCTCCTCCAGAGTCCATGGGGAGTCAGGTCCAATTTCCCCCATTCTCTGCTGCGACCAAACATCTAAGCACTGCGCCTCTCATACCCGAACACTCAAATCCACCGGTTCCTGGATAACAGCCAAAGATTCCGGTGGCAGCACCGTACATGGAGGAAGAGGGTCCTTGGGACAAAGATACTCAGGTTTACATGACAGGGCATCCGCTCTCCGATTTTGACCACTGGGAATGTAAGTGACTGAAAAGTTGAACCTGGCAAAGAACAACAACCACCGGATCTGTCGTTGGTTCAACTTCCTAGCAGTGGTCAAGTGTTCCAGATTACAATGATCTGTCCGAACCTTCACCTTGTGCCGAGCCTCCTCAAGGTGATGTCACCAGGTCTCAAACGCAGCCTTGATGGCCAGCAACTCTTTTTCCCAGATCATATAGTTGCGCTCAGAGGTAGTAAGTTTCCGTGAATAGTATGCGCATAGAAAAAGAGGTGCGCCATCTGCTGGAGCTTGTAACAACACCGCCCCGATAGCCATGTTGGATGCATCTGTCTCTACCACAAATGGACGATGGGGATCAGGATGCCTCGATTGGTTCTGCAATGAAGGCCTTCTTGATGGCCTCAAAGGCCTGTTGCTGCAGGGGCCCCCACTGTAATGGGACCTTCTTGTGAAGGAGCTGGGTGATGGGATCCGTCAGCTTGGCAAAACCCGGGATGAAGGACCTGTAATAATTTGTGAACCCCAAGAGACGTTGCACGTCTTTCACTCTACGAGGGGGTTCCCAATTACACAAAACCTCTACTTTCTGCGGGTCCATGGCAATGCCTTCGGGAGAGATGATATGTCCCAAGAACTCTATGGAAGTCTGGAAAAAGAGGCATTTCTCCAGCTTCACATAGAGTTTATACTCCCAAAGATGTTGTAATACCTGGCGAACTTGGTGAAGGTGGCTGTCCCTGGACCTCAAATAAATCAAAATGTCGTTCAGGTACACCACCACGAACTGATCAATCATGTCCCGTAATATATCATTCATCAAATGCTGGAAAACCATGGGGGCATTGTTCAACCCAAATGGCATTACGGTATATTCAAAGTGGCCATAACGGGTACCAAACGCCGTCTTCCATTCGTCCCCCTTGTGCATCCACACCAGGTTGTAGGCCCCTCGAAGATCGAGCTTAGTGAAAATAGTGGCCTCCCGCAATCTTTCCATCAACTCTGGAATTGGCGGTCAGGGATAACTATTCCTCACCATAATGGCATTCAACCGGCGATAGTCACAACACAAACGCAAATCTCCTATCTTCTTTTTAACAAAAAGGATGGGAGCGGAAAGAGGAGACGACGATGGCCGGATAAACCCCTGGGCCAAGTTCTTTTCCAAAAACTCGTGAAGAGCAGCCAATTCGGGCTCAGACATAGAATGCAGGCATGCCTTGGGTAGTGGGGCATCGGGCAGAAGGTCCACAGGACAGTCAATGCGGGGGTAACCGATTCGCCTCCTTCTCGCTAAAAACATTGGAGAAGTCAGATAGTTCAGGAGGTATGGAGACGGCAGGGGCGGCAATGTCCTGGCCAGCAAAGGTGTGTCTTAGATGGTCCACACACTGGAGGCTCAGGAACAAAATGGCGTTCTGTGCCCAAGCCACCAGAAGATCGTGTAACCGTAGCCAGGTCATACCAAGAACCAAAGGGAGACGGAGGTCCGCAGTGATGTAAAAACTAATCATCTCCTCATGGTCCCCAATAGCCAGGTGCAATGGCTGGGTGGCGAAACCAATTGGCCCAGCCCGAAGCTCCCGCCCATCAATCGTTTCCACCTTAATTGGAGGCTCCACCGCAACCAAAGTCTAAATGAGTTGCGAAGGCCTGGTCCATGAAACTGGTAGTAGCCCCCGAATCCACCAAGGCAACTGCAGGAATCCCCTCTGATCGGGACTGCAAGAAAATCCTCATTTCTTAAAGTAAATGTCAAGGGGGACCAGAGTTCACCTCCGCCACTTCGGGCGGTTGACTAATACGTGCCCGACCTAGTTGTTTAACCAGTTGGGTGACTTGTTGCTGCAAAACCTGGTTATCATGCAGAAGTTGATTAACCTGCTGTTGCTGCTGTTGGTTATCCATCTTGGTCAGAAGATGGTGTAAAGGTTCGGGTCAAAAATGTTCTGTCTCACCTGTTGCCACAAGGTGAGAGTCCAAATTTCCAAAGGAAAATACACAAACAGACAGGACCAGGAACGACAGAGTTAAATTCCTTTGACTGGAGGAATCCTTGACAGTCTTCCAGAAGCTGCCTGCCAAGTCTGATAACAAACAAGACCATAAATCAAGAAGTGAATGCTGCACGGAGAGAGTTTGTCCAAGATGCTATCATGCATAAACAAGTTGACTCAAACAGGGAGTCAGAGCTAACACGCCTCCTTATATTCCCTGAGGGGCATGTCAGTCCCTTTTCTTTTTACGTTGTATGTCACATTTCTGCCTGCGTCTTTGCCATGCATCAGACCAGCATTTCTCAGCTTGATCTTCAGCCAATGACTCCGGCACTCTCTCCTGATTATCTGCCGACACCTGAGGCACAATGGGGGGGAAGATTCTGGGGAGGAAGACGACTCAAATCTTAGAGCCAAGTCCTCCTCTTCCTCCTGACTCCCCTCTATGTCACTCAACAAAGCAGGTTCAAACCTTAATGCCAGATCTTCCTTATCACTCGAGCCTACGTCTTCTGACAGAGCAGGTTCAAACCTCCAAGTCACAACAAGAACATGTTTGTTTTTTCATCCCATTTGTTTTTAGCCAAAAACTGTCAATCCCCTCTGGAATAAAGGCACTCTGCAAAGAGAATACACAGCCCTAAACATCTATTTATTAACAAATAAACCAGTAGAACATTTTTGTTGCTTATGTTACTGAAAACTGCACATATGGCTTTCAAATCCCCTCTAACATTGGCCAAGTTGTAACTGCTAATTTGGTAGAAATAGTGTAGTTATTAAACACATGGGAAATAATCACATTTACTATAATAAATTGAACAGAATAGGTCCCTTGCATCAAACTGGATTCTTGGTCAGTGGAGCTATGACTGAGTCAGGGAAAAAAATGATAATCTGGATGTTCATTTTTTGCTCTTGTTTAGGGCAGTCTGTTCAGCAAGAATCTGGACCCTATCGTCAATACAGTGACTCAGATCCTCAGGAAAACCTATCCAAAGATGCCCTTTCCTTCAGCTGAAATTAGCAGTTCCTATTCTTTTCCCATTCCTGGGAAAACAGAATCTTCACTTTGCAGACCTGAAGGTAAGTGGTTTCAAAGTCCCAAGTAGAAAAAAATGGGATTCCCTCTGTCTCCAATATTTAGGTTATGATGGTTGATCTGCTTTCTCGTGCAAAATATGTACACATGCACCGAATGTCAACTTGTAAAGCATTCCTGGACTGCTCTCAAGTTGCCATAGGCAAGAGAGCAGGAGAACTGATGAAGCAGCTTTGTTGCTAAGACCAGAAGCACATTCCATGCATATCTTTCTCCAGATTGTATCTCAGATTACTAGAGCCAACTAGAGAGGTGTGTTTTGTACAGCCTACAAAAGTGCTCTGTTGGAGAATGTGATTTATGACACACCTTGGGAGGAGGGACGAAACAGGGTGAGCAGTAAATTACATGGGGTGGAGCTGACTGCACTTGGGAAAGTGCTGCCATGTTGCTTCTAATAAATAATTTGATTTCTTTTGAAACTTGTCTTGGCTCATGAATTAATTAGGGCATTCATCAGAACCCTGACACTGCAAAGAGGCAGCCACACACTTAGGGTAATGTAGATGTATGTAGAAGGATAAATCTCTACATGAAGCAAAATATCTTCCGAAAGAAGAATATGCCAAACTAGGCCACTAAATGAGGTGTCCTTGGTGATCTGACTGAATAGTGGAGCAAACAGCAAATTCTATTTAAGATGCGTGCAAATTGCCCTCAAGTGTCTGCTTGTGATTTTGGTTAAAATGCCTTGTTTTGCATATTGTTTTTTTCTCTGCATAGCTATACTGTTTCTCCTTTGATGAGACTTATTTTTGTGATGTGGATGCTATCAGTGACTAAGTCACCCATGTGGGAAAGAGCTCACTTCTTTGATTATTGACTTTTGGCTTAGTTGTCTTTTCTTGCAGATTATCTCGATGAAGACACCGAGGAAGAGATTGAGAAAGACTGTGATAATGAAAACGCCGAAAATAAGGAGGAAGTAAGTAAACTTGTTTTGTAGCAAGCTGCCATGTGTTTGGTAGCCAAGCCTTTATTCATTAAACTTTTAATAGATGATCAGAGGAGATATTAGCAGGAATTTATTGTCCTTTCTGAATGCCTGCCAGATATTCTATCAGATCCAGTCCCAATTAGCCTTAATTGCAAGTCTTGCCTTGCAAAGCAAGATTCAGACCAGGCCAAAGTCTGAAGGAGCATTATAATAACCATTATGTTTACAATAAGTTGCTTTTAACTCTGACTCTTGTCTGGATGGAAGAAAACTGCAAAATCCATGGTAGAACGAAAGTAGGATACTGTATGCATTGAAATAATTAGTCATCATCTTGCTATTTATGAAAAAAAAATTTATTTTGAAAGGATGATGATCTAGAGAAGGATATTAACAAGCTTCTATCAAGGCCAGAACTTGACCGACCTGAATTGGAACTGAATCAGTATATGGTCATGTGTCCTGAACTTCAGTATAACTTTCAGGTGAGATCCTTCTTGGCTTTGGATTTCCAGTCCATTCAGAAAGCTGCTGTATGCAAGGATCCATAATGGTTGGTTGTCTTTCCCCTATTTCAAGGTAAATGAATTGGAGCCTAACGATGAATTGAATTCTGTGGACATCCCTGGGATCCTGACCAGTTCCTGCCTCCATGTCATTCCATGTGCTGCTTCCCTGAAGTGCCAGCACAAATGTAGAGAAGGGGACCAAAGTATAGAAGAAAAAAAGCAGATCCAGAGGACTTTAGATAGGCCAGTATACAGAGAGGAAAGAAAGCAGAAACTCCATGAACCTGAAAAAAGAACTTTGGGTGAATCAGAAACTTCTTACAGAAAAGGCATGATCTCCAGTAAGGGTCATGCAACCCAAGAGGGATTACGGAACAGGCAGACATCCCAGTTCCAACATGTGAATTCCTGTGGACCTGGCTGCCAGGAGGGAACAGAAGCTTCTGAAGTGGTTACAAAGCTTTTGGAGAGGCATCCTGGGAACATCTCTTTCCACAAACCTAAGTTATTTATGGCAAGGGCTAACTGCACCCGCTCTGTTCCAGAGTACAGAGTATTGGCATTCCCAGATCTCTGGGGTCATCAACCTCCTCCTCACAGCCAGCCTTTGCAGCAAAGGAAATGTGGTATCCAAAAGTAAGTTTCTCTCCCTTTACTTCTAACCCTGTGTTACAAATCTGTACACCAATTAGTTAAGTTGGCAATATATACCCCACCAATGTATGTTGGTAGCTTTAAGACAAAATCACTGTATTGATTTATATTATATTGCAATTGGTTGATCATATTGCAAATTACCATAAGAGGGAGCTAAAGGTCATACCTTGCTCTCTCTGACATTCTGTCTCTGACATTCTGATATTTTGATATTTTTGTTTACTGTAAATGAAGCTGGTTTTTAGTGTTTTACACCCTGTGGCACATGAAAATGAACTTCTTTTTGAAATCCGAGCTCTGTATCAAAACTTGTGCCATATGGATGAATTGAGTTCAATACACCATTTTGAGATTTGCCTTGGGATAACTTCTCAGAGAAAACTCGGATACAAAAATGAAGCTGGTTTCAATGTTTTCAGCCCAGGGCAACCTGAAAAAAAACTTCTTTTTGAAATCCTAGCTCTGTATCAAAAGTTGTGCTTTGTGGATGAATTGAGTTGAAGCCACCATTTTAAACTTACTTTAAGACATTTCCTCAGGGAAACTTTGGATCTGAAAATCAAGCGGGTTTTCAATGTTTTCCATTCTGGACAATGTGAAAGGAAACTTCTTTTTGAAATCTAAGCTCTGTATGTAAAGTTCTGCTTTGTGAATGAATTTAGTTCAAGCCATCATTTTGAGATTTCCTTGGGATATCTTGTCAGGGAAACCTCGCATCCCAAAATCAAGCGGGTTGTCAATGTTTTCCAGTCTGGGGAACATGAAATTAAACTTTTCTACATCCGATCTCTGTATCCAAAGTTGTGCTTTGTGGATGAATTGAGTACAAGCCACCATTTTGAGATTGCCCTGGGATATCTTCTCATGGAAAACTGGGATACAAAAGTCAAGCAGTTTTTCCATGTTTTGCACTCTGGGGAACATGAAAGTGACCTTTTTGAAATCCTCGCTCTGCATCAAAAGTTGTGCTTTGTGCATGGAGTTCAAGCCACCATTTGGAGATTGCCTTGGGATATCTTATCAAGGAAAACTAGGATCCAAAAATTAAGCGGATTTTCAATGTTTTTTCACTCTGGGGAACATGAAAGTGACCTTCTTTTCGAAATGCTAGCTCTGCATCAAAAGTTGTGCTTTGTGCATGGAGTTCAAGCCACCATTTTGGGATTTGCCCTTCACATATCTTCTCAGGAAAAGCTCGGATCTGAAAATTAAGTGAATTTTCAATGTTTTCCACTCTGGGAAAAATGAAAGTGACCTTCTTTTCGAAATCCTAGCTCTGCATCAAAAATTGTGCTTTGTGGATGAATTTAGTTCAAGCCACCATTTTGAGATTGCCTTGGGATATCTTCTCATGGAAAACTTGGATCCGAAAATCAAGCGGTTTGTCAATGTTTTCCACTGTGTGGGACCTGAAAATGAACTTCTTTTCAAAATTCTAGCTCTGTATCAAAAGTTGTGCTTTGTGAATGAACTGAGTTCATCGCAACATTTTGAGATTGCCTTGGGATAACTCCTCAGGGAAACCATGGATCCGAAAATCAAGCGAATTTTCAATCTTTTCCATTCTGGGGAACTTGAAAGTGAACTTCTTTTCAAAATGCGAGCTCTGCATCAACAGTTGTGCTTTGTGCATAGAGTTCAAGCCACGATTTTGAGATTTGCCTTCAGATATCTTCTCAGGAAAAGCTTGCGTCCAAAAATTAAGTGGGTTTTCAATGTTTTCCACTGTGGAACCTGAAAATGAACTTCTTTATGAAATCTGAACTCTGTACCAAAAGTTGTGCTTTTTGGATGAATTTTTTTCAAGCCATCATTTTAATATTGTGTTAGGACATCTCCTCTGGGAAACCTTGGATCTGAAAATCAAGTGAGTTTTCAATGTTTTACATTCAAAGGAATGTGAATGTGAACTTCTTTTCGAATTCTGAGCTCTGTATCAAAAGTTCTGCTTTGTGGATGAATTGAGTTCAAGCCATCATTTTCAGGTACCCTTGGGATATCTTCTCATGCTAAACTTGGATCCGAAAATCAAGTGTTTTTTTTTCATTTTTTCCACTCTGGGGAACATGAAGGTGACCTTCTTTTCGAAATGCTAGCTTTGCATTGAAAGTTGTGCATTGTGGATGAATTTTGTTCAAGCCATCATTTTAATATTGCGTTCGGACGTCTCCTCCAGGAAACCTTGGATCTAAAAATCAAGCAATTTTTCAAAGTTTTCCATTTGAAGGAATGAGAAAGTGACCTTCTTTTCAAAACTCTAGCTCTGTATCGAAAGTTGTGCTTTGAGCTGAAGCCACCATTTAGAGATTTTCTTGTGATATCTTCTCAGGGAAAGCTCGGATCTGAAAATTAAGCGAATTTTCAATGTTTTCCACTTTGGGAAAAATGAAAATGAACTTCTTTTTGAAATCCTAGCTCTGTATCAAAAGTTGTGCTTTGTGGATGAATTCATTTCAAGTCTTTTGAGATTGCCTTTCCTCAGGGAAACTTCGCATCGCAAAATCAGGTGGGTTTTCAATGTTTTCCACTTTTCAGAACATGAAAATGAACTTCTTTTCGAAATCCGAGCTATATCAAAATTTGTGCTTTGTGGATGAACTGAGTTCATCCCAACATAGTGAGATTGCCGTGGGCTAATTCCTCAGGGAAACCTTGCATCCCAAAATCAAGCGGATTTTCAATGTTTTCCACTCTGGGGAACATGAAAGTGACCTTCTTTTCAAAATGCTAGCTCTGTATCGAAAGTTGTGCTTTGTGGATGAATTTTGTTCAAGCCATCATTTTAATATTGCATTAGGATGTCTCCTTCGGGTAACCTTGGATCTGAAAATCAAGTGAGTTTTCAATGTTTTCCATTTGAAGGAACGAGAAAGTGACCTTCTTTTCAAAACTCTAGCTCTGTATCGAAAGTTGTGCTTTGAGTTGAAGCCACCATTTAGAGATTTCCTTGGGATATCTTCTCAGGGAAAGCTTGCATCTGAATAAACAAGTGGGTTTTCAATGTTTTCCACTCTGGAGAAGAAAAAATGAACTTTTCAAAATCCTAGCTCTGTATCAAAAGTGCTTTGTGGATGAATTCATTTCAAGTCCTTTGAGATTGCCTTTCCTCAGGGAAACTTTGCACCGCAAAATCAAGTGGGTTTTCAATGTTTCCCACTCTGGGGAACATGAAAGTAACCTTCTTTTTGAAATGCTAGCTCTGTATCCAAAGTTGTGCTTTGTGGATGAATTGAGTTCAAGCCACCATTTTGAGATTGCTTTGGGATATCTTCTCAGGGAAACCTCGCATCCCAAAATCAAGCGGGTTGTCAATGTTGTCCAGTCTGGGGATCATGAAAATGAACTTCTTTTTGAAATCCTAGCACTGCATCTAAAGTTGTGCTTTGTGGATGAATTGAGTTCAAGTCACCATTTTGAGATTGCCTTGGGATAACTCCTCAGGAAAACTTCGCATCGCAAAATCAAGTGCGTTTGCAATGTTTTCCACTCTGGGGAACATGAAAGTGAACTTCTTTTCAAAATCTGAGCTATATCAAAAGTTGTGCTTTGTGAATGAATTCACAAAGTTCATCCCAACATTTTGAGATTGCCTTGGGATAACTCCTCAGGGAAACCTCACATCCCAAAATCAAGCGGTTTGTCAATGCATTCCACTGTGCGGGACCTGAAAATGAACTTCTTTTCAAAATTTTAGCTCTGTATCAAAAGTTGTGCTTTGTGAATGAACTGAGTTCATTGCAACATTTTGAGACTGCCTTGGGATAACTCCTCAGGGAAACCATGGATCCGAAAATCAAGCGAATTTTCAATGTTTTCCATTCTGGGGAACATGAAAGTGAACTTCTTTTCGAAATGTTAGCTCTGTATCCAAAGTTGTGCTTTGTGGATGAATTGAGTACAAACCACCATTTTGATACTGCTTTGGGATATTTTCTCAGGGAAAGGTCGGATCCGAAAATCAAGTGGATTTTGAATCTTTTCCACTCTGGGAAAAATGAAAATGAACTTCTTTATGAAATCTGAACTTTGTATCAAATGGTGTGCTTAGTGGATGAATGGAGTTCAAGCCACCATTTTGAGATTGCCTTGGGATATCTTCTAATGGAAACCTCGCATCCCAAAATCAAGTGGTTTGTCAATGTTTTCCACTGTGACGGTCCTAAAAATGAACTTCTTTTCGAAATTCTAGCTGTGTATCAAAAGTTGTGCTTTGTGAATGAACTGAGTTCATCACAACGTTTTGAGATTGCCTTGGGATAACTCCTCAGGGAAACGTTGGACCCGAAAATTAAGCGGGTTTTCAATGTTTTCCACTGTGGAACCTGAAAATGAACTTCGAAATCTGAGCTCTGTATCAATAGTTATGTTTTTTGGATGAATTGAGTTCAAGCCACCATTTTGATATTAGGGTTTGTGTTCATGTTCAGTTCGGCTTAGGGTTTGGGATATGTCCTCAGGGAAAGGTTGGATCCAAAAATGAAGCAGGTTTTCGAAGTTTTCCATTCTGAGGAATGTGAAAGTGAACTTCTTTTCGAAATCTGAGTTCTGTATCAAAAGTTTTGCTTTGTGGATGAATTTAGTTCAAGTCCAATTTTAAGATTTGCCATGGGATAACTCCTCAGGGAAAACTCTGATCGGAAATGGTAGTGGGTTTTTTATATTTTCCATCCTGGGGAACATGAAAATAAAGTTCTTTTCAAAATCCCAGCTCTTTGTCAAAAGATATGCTTTGTGTTCAAGCCACCATTTTGAGATTTGCCTTGGGATAATTCCTTAGGGAAAACTCGGATCTGCAAAGGAAGCTGGTTTTCAATGTTTTCCACCACAGGGAACATGAAAATGAAGTCCTTTTCAAAATCCGTGCTCTGTCAAAAGTTTTGCTTTCTGCATGAATTGTTCAAGCCACCATTTTGAGATTAGGGTTAGGGTTAGGGGCTAATGGTCATATAGTGAAACGTTTCCATGTGCATATCCTTGTTACTCAAGGGTTATTCTGTACATATCATAGAGGATAGGAAGATGGCAAGTGGTCAGTGGGGGGAAAATTGAGCACTACTCTCACTAATTATATATTGAGGCCGTGTCTGCAAAAGGAAGTGTAGTTGGAACCATGACAAAAACAGAAATCACTGTAATGCCTTTGAGGAACACATTTCCCCACAATAAGGAGTAGTTCAGCAGGCTGTGTGACGTGGAGCAACTCTAAGTTGGGAAATGTATTGAAGTTTTCCAGCATAGGACAGGATTGTCAAGTTAGTACCACTTAATGCTACAATGTGGGTCTCCATGTTTTATAACAGAGGTGTTCAAACTTCAAAAGTCTTTAAGACTTGTAGACTTCCACTCCCAGAATTCCTCTTGCTGGCTGGGGAATTCTGGGAGTTGAAGTCTATTAATGTTCACATTGCCAAGTTTGGAGACCGCTATTCTACAAGACCAGAGTGAAAGAAAGAGATATTCTTTAAAAAAGGAATCCCCCAAAGTTTCCTTCTGGGCATGTTCTTCACCACAACATCAGCTCTTTTGTTCTCTTACTACAGGGTCAAAATATTTGATGACATACGCCGTATGGTCCAGCCAGCTGATATAACCAAGCGAGTTGTCTTCAGTTTAGACTGCTCTGAGTAAGTGAGTTTTTGTTAGTTAAGACCATTGTTAGTGAGTCATGGACTCTTTTTTTTAAATAAAAATTTTATTTGGGTTTTCACAAAACCTAATACAAGTAAAATTTCTTTTTTTTTTTAGAATAGCATGGTCCCGGGTTATTGCTTCTCCATACAGATACAAATTCAATTTCATATTCATCTTTGTGTTCTATTCCATATCTTATTACTATTTTAACATTTTCTCAATAATTTTTCCCTTCCCTTAGTTTTCTCAATCTTACCTTTAATTATCTCATTCCTTTCTAAATTCAATAATATATATCTTTTTCTAAATTTCAATACCTTTCTAGTCATCATATTTATACTTTTGTCTGTCCTGTTTCAATTTCATATTTTCTTTTCTCATTAAACAAAATTTTTCCCTGTAGTTACTAATTGGAGTATGACAGCTTTGTTTCTTTTAATTTTTATCCATTCAGCTCTTATTTAAACTTCAATTTATGCCTTTACAATTATAACATACAATATAACACATAACTTCCAGTCGAATACTGCTTGGTACATTCTTAAAATACGCACTTTCTTAAACAGAAAAAATATATAGAACGATAATAAATAAAATACTTATTCTATTCCAATTCAGCTCTATCATTAATGTTAGTTATAATCTTTGACACCTTTAACATTTTGTTTCAATAGGATATCATATTTCTGGGAACACATAATATTTCCATAATTTTTTCATGTTTCTTTCATGTTCCTCTTAATTTTTTATAACACATTTATAATAATTAAGGAGTCCCCCTCCTTTCCTAATTTCTTTCTCTCATTCTCTTTATTTCATTTATTTATTAAACATTCCATTCCATTAAAATGAGTATTTTATCATTTTAATCACACTTGTTTCATATTTTCAAAGTTCGTTTCTATTTCTAATATAACAATACTATCTTGTTCTGTCCCGCCTGTAGCCACAAGGTGAGAGTCCAAATTTCCAAAGGAAAATACTCAAACAGACAGAAACAGAAATGACAGAGTTAACTTCCCTTGGCTGAATTCTTCCTTGGCAGTTTTCCCAGAAGCTGCCTACCAAGTCCAATAACGAGCAAAGCAATAAATCAGAAGTGTCCGTCACAGAGAATAATTCATCTGAACTGCTAACTCCAAAAGACAATTTGACCCGAACAGGGATTCTGAGCTAACACGCCTCCTTATATTCCCTGAGGGGCATGTCAGTCTCTTTTCTTTTTACGTTGTATATCACGTTTCTGCCTGCGTCTTAACCTTGCATCAGACCAGCATTTCTCGGCTTGATTCAGCTAATGACTCCGGCACACTCTCCTGATTATTTACCGACACCTGAGGCACAACCAGGGAGGAAGTTTCTGGAGAGGAAGACGACTCCGAAACTTCCAGCAAAGCAGGCTCAAATCTTAGAGCCAAGTCCTCCTCTTCCTCCTGACTCCCATTTATGTCACTCAACAAGGCAGGCTCAAACCTTAATGCCAGATCTTCCTCATCACTCGAGCCTATGTCTTCTGACAGAGCAGGTTCGAACCTCCGAGTCACAATACTATCTTATGTACCCTTGCAGAATCCCCCTTTCAATTAAGTTTTCACCCATTATATCTGTGTCTTGTACTTTCCTTGTTTCTCTATGTCCTGTTTCGGTCCTTTATAATTTCTTTTCCTTTCCCTCTTCTCCCTCTTCTTCTCCCTTCCCTTTTTAA
Organism: Pseudonaja textilis; assembly: GCF_900518735.1. Next base: position 8,191,780 of record NW_020769351.1, read on the forward strand.
CCCCTTCTCTCTCTAATTCTGATTCTCTCTTCTTTAATCCTCTCTTCTGTTTCTTCCTAATGTAATTACTTTTCAAGCTATTCTTTTTTTGAGTTGTTTTTTCAGATCTTAAACTTTTCACTCTCTTTCCCCCCTTTCCTTTCTTTTCCTCACATAGAAATACTTGGTCATTGAAGATGGCTTGTTCTTTGTCCCGCCCTTCTTGTTCTACAGGTATGTCTTGTTGTTTCTCAAAGTTCAGGATCTCCATTTCTAAAAATTGAAACACGAAGCCAAAAGAACCTCTTCTTTCTTGTGCATCTTTCTTTCTGTTTTTTAAGTTCCATTCTTAATTCTTCCAAGAGTGATACCATTTTAAAAACTTTTAAACAACCACCCGATTAATTTTAGTCCCTTAAATCCAATAGCCAAAAATCTAAAAATCACCAAATAATCCAAATAATCCAAAACTGTTTCTTATTGTTTCTTTTTTTTACACTTTCTCTTCCTGGGGTTCTCTTATCTTGTTACAAAGTTTCCATTAAAATATATCTTTTAGGAATCTTGTGAAAATTTCACTGTTAATTCCTTTACTTCCAGGTGGTCTCCTCCATTTTCCAGATCTCATACTTTAGTTTTTTCCTTCTTTTAAAAGTTTTTGAGAATCCAGAAATCTTTATTAATCCTTTGACATTTTATTTTCAGGTTAAATATCTGTTAATGTCAAAGTGGATTTTTGCTGGTTTCTTGCTTAAATCTCTTAGTTGTCAATATATGGAAGAAAAAAAAAAACCCAAATCAATTCCTTTTTCCTCTCTCATTCACTGCTTCAAAGTCTTCTTTGGGAACAATATTGTTCTTTATAATTCAAATTCCAGGATACCTTGTATTGTTGTTTTTCCAGTTCAACCCAGTCAGCCAAAACTTTCTCTTCTTATCTTTCTCCTGCACATTCTTTTCCAGTTGAGTTCTTCTTTGAGGTGGCCATTTCTGACCACCGCTGCAACCGCCTTCTGGAGTAAGGCCAGCTGGGGAGGAGAGATGTGACTCTCCTTGATCCTGCTGGCAGTCTCCCCCCTCTTCACTACTTCTACGGGGTGGCTTAGCCCTGAAACCAGCTGGCTCGGGGCACTCCAGCGGTGAGCACAGATCGAAACTGCACAATCGCAGATTTCGGTCTGTCGCCAAAGAAGCTCAAACCGGAAGTCCCCGTGAGTCAAGGACTCTTAATGTCCTTCCTCCCCCTCTGCACATTCATAAAATCTTTCCTGGAGGGTCCTCTTCTGGAGACAGGATGAAGATAAAGCCAAGGTAGTGTAGCAACACTATAGTTGGCCTTGAACTGGAGGAACCCAGGTCCAAGTAGTACTGATTGGTATGAAAATCTTGCTGTTAGTTTGGGGAGTAATTTTCTATCAGCCCAAACTTTCTCAAAGGATTGTGGTTTTAGAGTTAAATGCACTGTGATCTCTATATAAGCCACCTTGTTCTCCCAGCAAAAAAGGACGGATGTAAATACTATTAGAAACCTATGGGGAACCTAATCATTATGAACTACCTCTATTTCTGTGAGTCTCAGTGCTTTCTGCTAATTTCTTTAGTGGTTAATAGGTCTAGCTATTTCTCAGTCAGCTTTGCACTAATTGTGTTGCCTTTTGTTTCAGTTCTTTGCATTCAGATCAACAAAATGGCTTACAATTCTTTTCCAAATTTGAATCTGGGAACCTCCGCAAAGCCATTCAAGTGCGGGAGTAAGTATTGCAAATAATCCCAGCAGAGTATCTGAGGTGTTCCAGGCCATTTGGGGAAGACCATAATAGAAGGCAAACATATGCTTGACAGTATTATCTAGCAGGGAAAATATGGGCCTTAATGTTTAAGTTTTTGGAATTCCATCATATTTAATAGGGGAATATCTTCACAGCATGGTTATGAAGAAAAATTATTTTCAGAAGACAGAAATGACCCAAGGAAGAAATTACTAGGTTACCAAATTGATCATTCTCATTCTCAAAGTACTGTTTCAGGAGACAGACAGATGTTTGGCAGGTACAGGTGTTGACCTACTCTTACGTTCCAACCATTGAGCCAAGCCACCATATATCTTAGGTCTAATGCTAAATAATCAGCTTATATAAACATATTTCACAGTCCTATGGTACAACTAGTTCCCAGTGCATGCCAGATGACCAGGTCTCTTCATTTCTCCTGTTCTCCTTGCCTAGCTATGTACCATGACTTTAATATGTGGGTTAATATTCCATGGATTCTGCCAAGTATTTTGTATCTTGTGGATGTTTCAGACTCTGTTGTTGTGCTTTGTGAACCCAGGTATGAATATGATTTGATCCTCAACCCTGATATCAACTGTGCCCAATACCATCAATGGTTCTACTTTGAGGTCAGTGCCATGAAGTCTGCCATTCCTTATCGCTTCAACATCATCAACTGTGACAAGCCAAACAGCCAGTTTAATTATGGTAAGAGTTGTCATATTGAGGAAGGAGTTGAGCATTTGTCTGTGGTTACCCTCTCCTGGGAAAGTCAAATGAAAGAGCCTTTAAAACATGGATCCTCCAGAGCTCTTTTATTTCACCTTTCTTATTGTGTACTGAGATAGTTTCCATACTGGTGTCTAGCTACATGGAATTCCAACCACTTCCTTCCTTGGGCAGGTAAATTAAAGTGATAAAGTGATAAAACTAAGTGATAAATTAAAATTCAGCAACAAAAATCCCCTTCTTTGATAGAATAAATTGAAAACTATATGTTTTCTTTCTCTGGCCATAAGACAAATGAGGGCAGGAAACTGGAAGTTAGCTAAAGTGGGGGGAATGTAAAGTTGGAGTAAATCAGTAGTTGTGAATAAGGATGGAAGACACCAATGGGTGGCTCAGAAGGCATTTACTTATTATTTATTATTATGCTGTTATCCAATATAAGAAATGTAAGAGAATGAAAAAATAATCAGTTTAGTGTAATGGTTAAAGGGTCTAGGCTAGAAACTGGGAGACCATGAGTTCTAGTTCTGCATCGGGCTGGGTGATCTTGGGCCAATCACTTTCTCTCTCAGTCCTAGAAAGAAGAAGGCAAGGGTCAACTGTTTCTGAAAATATTTCAAAGAAAACTTGAGGGACATGACCATGGATAAAATAGAAGTTAACTATGACTTGAAGGCAAAAGAAGTCAGAAGACTCAAATCCTCACATGTCTCCAATATCAGCAACAGGGGAGGCATAGAAAGGGAGGTTAAAGGTTTTGTCATTTGGAAACTTGGTTTTAACTGCTAGGAATGAACCTCCTGAAAGATAATGCAATGGAACTGTGAAATCACATTATACCAATTTTATTGCAGTGGAATTCTCAATACTTTCTTTAATAATGTAACCTGCATAAATTACAACCTGAGCTTGTTTTCAAACTCATCCATTTTTTAAATTATGGTTTCCTGGATCTTGCAATTTGGGGAAAGCAGTGAAAATTCTCTGTGAGAATTATTATCACCCTTTCTTCCATCAGATCCTAAAGGTAGGAAGCTCCACGTCCAAAATTACGTAATTGGAAAGATGGGAGAGATACAGAAGCAGATGTGTGCTCTGGACACCTAACTGACTTCTGAAACCTGAAATGTGAAAAGCACTTGAGGTTTAGTTCAGCCAAATGTTCTTCTGTATGATTGGAAGTCTTGTGCAAGGCAGTTGTCCTCTCATGAGGCTTTCTTGATGAACAGAAGCAAGAACTGGGGATGGCAGTTTTATAAAATCAAAGCAATTTGGGGCTACAGCACAGACTCCAATAATGTACACTCTGACATATATCAAGCAGAGAAATGAAGGCTTGGGTTCAAAGAAAGTTGAAAACAGAAATAATATGAAAGAACTTGGAGGACTTGTAGTTTCATATATAGCACTGGAGCAATTCTAGTTGTACAGGTTGAACAAGTGATTCACAGAATTAATCAAACATCAGATCAGCCATCAAAATGTACTTACACAACTGTTTTTCATTTCCACCAAATGGAAAACCATTTGGAGGCATCTGGAAACATTTTTCATGACATCAGAGGAGGTCAAGCCAATCAAGGTCATACAGTCTAGGATTGGCACAAAAAGGTTTTGCTTTGAACTTGCAGAACAGTTCAGATTGTCAGCAGTTGAAGGTGGTACAGAAAGTCCTTGTGATCTTAAAAAATATTATTTCTGTCTTCATTCCTAAACATGCCATATGTAAAATGGCTATTCCCATTCCACTACAGTGGAAATCATATCTCTTCTCCTCCCCTCCCAAACTCCATTTTTTGTGTAGGTATGCAACCAGTCATGTATTCAGTGAAGGAAGCTCTACAGGGGAGACCTCACTGGATTCGAGTGGGTTATGATATCTGTTATTACAAGTAAGTGTCTGATATTCCTTTTTCTGTGTGACATTTGAGCCTCCTGCTAATTAGTCATTCCATATACTTCTGCCTATTAATACTACTTACTTCATTGTATTGCACACCATGTTTTACGGCTTTCCAAAATGATGGGTGATATGTTGCGACCAACAACATAACATTCTCAGCTAGCATGGCCACTCTGGAGATTCTAGTCCCCAAATATCTGAAGCATCTCAGTTTCAGGAGAGTAGTTTTGCAATTTCCCAGCAATCCTCCAAACTAAAATTCCCCAAGCATGCTTTGCTAAACATGCAACAAAGGATTGTAGGATTATCTCAAAGGAACTTTTTCAAGAAGTTCTTCAGTTCTGAAGAAGCTGTTTGGATGAGAAGTGAAATGTCTTCAAGGAAAAAGAAAGTTCAGTTGGCTTTTGAAGAAGCACTTTTGGGACAATCATGACTTGGATGACTGAAAATCTCCATAGCCAGATTGTAGGATTGGTGTGTTTGTGTGAGGGCTGAATGATGAAGAATAGAGGCACATAGATCATACCTGCAATGTATATTAACAATGGAAAAGAATTTTCCTCATTATATTCTTTGCATTCTTTTTGGAAATCCTTACTCTTAAGTGGGTTTTCTCTTTTCTCTTCAATGTCTTACATGATTAATCACTTCAAGCATACAGAAGTTGTTTGAAACAATGGGAAATGTTCTCATTGATTGTTTCCAGTCTTTACTGGGGTGAACATTTCTACCATGGATCCCATTTCAGAATTTTGTAAGATCATCCCACTTCAGTGAAGACTTTCTAATCATCTCTCCGTAAGCCACTCATCCAGATCTTTCTACAGCCACTGAACTGTGACTCACACAGAGGAACAAGGAGGAAACTCCTCTGAAAAGTGAGCTCACTCTTGTTTTTTCAGCCTTTGAATGGATAAGAGGCATTTCTTCGCCTTCAGCTTTCTAGAAATGAACACTAAACAAAATTTTATTGAATGAAAACACTTGGCTAAATAGGATAATGATCTGAGATACACAGAACATAGAATAGTAGGGTTGGAAGGAACCAGTCTATTTAAATGTGCTTGATTTCCTCCCCTCCTTTTTTTTCTTCAGGGGCATAGTTAATCTCCCATGTTATGTTTTATGGAGTGGGGGATGGGTGGGAGGAGAACCACTTTTCTCAGTGGTTCTCTTCTTTTTGAGCTATCTAGCAACCTAGCCAGTTAGGTTACCATCTTTGGCCCTTTCATGATATAAATTATTAAGATAATTTATATGGCCACCCAACTGCTAACAGAAGTAAAACTCTAAGTATGAAACCCAATAAGCCCTCATCTCACTGGCAGCAACAATCAAACAATCCACTTGATGGATCCTGTATCACCCTGAGGTTCCTAGGTTCATCGGCAAAACCATGTCTTCAGGGCCTTTCAAAAGTGTACCAAGGTGGGGGACATTTCTTACTTCCATGGGGGTGGAGTCACCATAGAGATGACCTTTCTTCTTGGTCCAACTAGATGGACCCCCTTAAGATAAATGATCCATAACCTACTGTTCTATCTCACCTGTGACCACAAGGTGAGAGTCCAAGTTTTCAAAGGAATACAAACAAACAGACAGGACCAGGAACAATAGAGTTAAATTTCTTTGACTGGAGGAATCCTTGACAGTCTTCCAGAAGCTGCCTGCCAAGTCCGATAACAAACAAGACCGTAAATCAAGAAGCGAATGCCGCACGGAAAGAGTTTGTCCAAGATGCTATCATGAATAAACAAGTTGACCCGAACAGGAAGTCAGAGCTAACACGCCTCCTTATATTCCCTGAGGGGCGTGTCAGTCTCTTTTCTTTTTACATTGTATGTCACGTTTCTGCCTGCATCTTTGCCTTGCATCAGACCAGCATTTCTCGGCTTGATCTTCAGCCAATGACCCCAGCACGCTCTCCTGATTATCTGCTGACACCTGAGGCACAATCAGGGGGGAAGATTCTGGAGAGGAAGACGACTCCGAAACTTCCAGCAAAGCAGGCTCAAATTTTAGAGCCAAGTCCTCCTCTTCCTCCTGACTCCCATCTATGTCACTCAACAAGGCAGGCTCAAACCTTAATGCCAGATCTTCCTTATCACTTGAGCCTATGTCTTCTGACAGAGCAGGTTCAAACCTCCGAGTCACAACAACCTATCCTGCCTTCCTTCTCTAGTAAGGTAGATGTAACTGAAAAAGACAGTCTTTCAAATAATGTGATCTTTTAAAAGAACCTGTGATTCTTGTTACTTCCAGTTTCTTTTATCATGAATAGTTGTTTCTATCATAGCAGGTCTGTAAACAGATGCAAGCATATAGAGTTTGATTACTGCCATAATAGCATTAAGAAGGCTGTTACTATTCATGGTTAAATCACTGCTGACTGGTGCAATTAAATTATGGAAGTACAATTAAGTTCTTAATTGGAACCTGGTTGTAGATGATGGAATGGGGTTCTCCCCATTTCATTTTCCCTGGATGGGAAATAGAGTGAATTCAATTCCATAGTGCTCTGAACAGCTACAAATCTGTCATTGAATTTATGTTCCTGAATTTTAATTGTTCCAAAATCTACTTGGCACCACAAATCTATTGTTATTCCATAACATTTCTTGAAGGTGTATTCTGAAGGTTATAGCTAGTATTATAGGGCCCAAATAATCCCACTTATAGTCCTCCCCCAACCCCACCCCCCAACAACAACCCAGCTTTGCTGAACATTTGCAGAATCTCTCACTTTACTCATGTACATGAAATTCTTGATGGGAGAAATGTGTAGAGAAGCCATAACAATTGTAAGTGTGTGTGCTCCAAAACATTTTTAAATCCACCATTTTAACTGAAGTTGCATCAACATCTTAACATTTCAAATATTTCCATTTCTTGAAGTTTCCAGTGAGGGGAAGCATGTCTTCTACTCCAGGCTATGTTGATTTTTCTGCATCCTATATCAAAGAAAGAAGATGGCTTTACCTATTTGATGTAGGTCAGTCATTGGTGTAGTTTAAGGCACCAGGCTATTAAACAGGACTCTGAGTTCTAGTCCCACCTTAAGCACAAAGCCAGCTGGATGACCTTGGGCTAATTCTTCTCTCTCAGCCCTAGGAAGAAGACAATAAATAAACCTCTCCTGAAATCTTGCTAAGAAAATTGGACGACTTTTCCAGTCAGTTGCTATGACTGAAGACTTAACTCAAAATCTCCTTCTCCTTGCAAATGTTGAGAAATAGCCATCACTGAGTCTCTTGTTTGCAGAGTCTGTGGAACCTTGAAAGACTATCCAAAATATTCACTTTTTGAGGACAATGGGATCAAGGCCTCAATATTCTGAGTCTTCTTCCTAGGCATTTTGCTTTTCCTAGGCTGGGCAATCATTTTACCTCTGCCTCCTCTTATTCAAGTCTACAGATAAATCTCTATAGAGTAGATTAATACTGAAGGAAAATAATTCCCAACATTTATTCCTGAAATGGCTTCTTGATATTATCTAGAAAAAATAGATATAGGTCAGTAGAGGACAACCTTCAGCCTTGGGATCCATGGCTTTTGCTCTCATTTATACAGATAGTCACCTGATATCAGAAACTCATTGCAAGAGTCCTGCTAGGAACAATCTGCAATAGTGTGGTAAATGGACAGGGAGAGAAGAATAATATCAGGAAGAGAAAGGGAGATGAAATGCCATTAATATGATGTCTGAACCCAGTTGGTATCTCTCAATCATACATTCCTTTCTCTTGTTGTAACATGCAGGTATTAATTCTGATCTAATCATAATACGCTTTTCTACGAAGACTGCTGGGGTAATGCAAAGCACTTTGAATAGCTTGGTGTAATACATAATTAGACTACTTTTCGATGCAAAACTGAAGTTGAAGATGGTATCTGAAATCCACACAGGTGGCACTTTTTGCAAAATATTACCGCACACAGAATATTACTGGGCTCTTGGAAAAGGGTCACTATAATCCGAATGATGATTTAATTACATTTTATTGTTTCAGGAGAAATCCCAGGGGGAGAAAAGGGAGGGCTTATACAGCAAATATCCTCCATTTTGGAATAAGAATGGGGGGGGGGGACCCCAAGAATGGCCTTCAAACTGAACACTGATACAAAGTGGTCAAATGGTTGTGGTTTCATAATGCTCTTTCTAATCCTTGTGCACTGCCCAGAGTCACTCTATGATGGAGATGGGTGGTTTCCAGGGGTGGGCTCCTGGTGGTTTGCACAGTTTTGGGAGATCCTTTAGGTAAGATTCTGTGCAGTTTGGAGAATCCCCAAATCCTAATCCTGGCTGTCCCTGCCCACCTCACCCTGCTCCTCCCAGGAGTCCCCACATAGTCCATTTTGAATACAGGTGAATGTGTGTGTTCAGGGTGCACACAGAGGCTCCAGGAGGGTGAAAAACAGGCCTCCCAGAAGTTTGGGAAGCCCAGAAACAGGCCCATTTCTGGCTTCCAGAGAGCCTCTGGAGCCCGGGGTGGCTGTTTTCGCCCTACCAGAGGCTCAAGGAAAGCCTCCGGTGCCTGGGGAGGGCAAAAACACCGCCCTCCCACCATGGTGCAGAAGGCTGACTAGGCCATGCCCACCATGGCCACACCCACCCAGCAACCTGGCAGAAAACCCATTGCTAAAATTTTTGAAGCCCATCTCTGGTGGCTTCTATAGATGAACAAATAATTATTCATTTACCATAGTTCAAGTGGCAAAATCTATCCAACCTTGTTTGATCTTGGATAAGAAAATTGGAGTTATTGGTTAGAACTTGGATGGCAAACTTCCAGGGGGTGTCAAAGCTGCAGGCTACAGTAAAAATTCAGAAAGAGTTAAGGACAAATCACTTCCGTATTATCGCAACACAACTACAAGAAATGCATTGATTAAGTCTCTATCCCTTGATTTCAACTCAGAGAAGACTTCATTTTTTACAATCTCCACTCAGTATCTTGGTTGATGGTATTACTGCCCTAAGCAGATCAATAGATCAGATTGGTGGAGAACTATAAAAATGGGAACCAAAAGCTTGACATGGAATACCAAATAGAATAATAGCACATAATAATAGAAAACTAGCCTTGGGATTGGAGGAGAAAAATAACAAGGATCTCATTGGGGAGGGAGCTTAATCAAAGAATTCAGTTCAGATTAGAAGAAGCATCCATGACTTCCTCCCCCACACCAGATGGGGACGAATAATATTCTACCCTTTTCTCATATTCTTTCTTTTAAAATCATGACCTTTTAGCTGATTGGTTTAACTTACAGCAATAGCTTGAGACATATCCAATCAGAAGTGAATGTCTAATGTCATAACTTCAAGCATAATCACACAATGCTTTAGCAGTCCAGTCCATACAATTATGTATTCTAAAGGAATGCTTGCATATGTTGCATAATATGTGAGGCCTGTAGCTGGGATGTTTGTTGTATAATTTGTTGTTCTTGCAGCCCACCATGTAAAACATTTTCAAGTGAGGCCCCATAAGTAAGTAAACAAGAAAGCAAGCTTCCTATAAGCAACATTTTTCTTTAAGAGTACAGAAATAAAAAAATAATCCATTGTTTTAGATTAGTCCTTCTTTGGCACTGCTGTACATTTTTAACACAAGCATGCTCTGAACTGTAAGGAGATTCAACCAGCACTGAATAAGATTATTCCTGTTCCATCCTTGAATTTGGAGCGAGTCCATCACTCTCAGGGAAGTAGTGCAGAGATTCATGGCAGAGAGGCAACAGGCAGGCACTGTGATTAGTGGTGGCTTTGTTTGTGATTGGAAAACCTTTAAAATACACCAGAGTTTCTCTTCCGTATGCTGGGTTAGTCTGTGTAGTGCATACAGTTCTAATCGCTAATCATATCCATTTTGCTTTGCATGGAGAAACAAGGACAGTTCACTCACAAAGACAGATGTGACAGTCACAGCTCTGGTCATGTGCCATCTTCCTTTCTCCTCTCCAGAGTGATATTTTTTATGTTACTGAGATTATTAGAAACATTTCTGTCAAAAGGGCCTTGGTGACAGCATCATTCACTTGTTCTCCCCCTGTGTGAAGTGACAGATGCTTGCAGGAAGAGAACTTCACTGCCAGAAAAATGATCACAGTAGCCTTTATAAAAACGATCTGATCTGCAGTTGTTCTCCTGGCAACTTTTTGCATTGATTACATCAAGATCAGCACTGAAGACATGTGGCAATATCCAAATACAGAATTACATCAGTCTTTTTTCCAGTCTCTGGTGTAACCGCATCTGAGCAGAGGCAAAATGGATAGTTTGAAGTTTGGTTAAATGGATGGGGAGGGGTGGAGCGGGGCTGAGCATCTGAAAAGTTGATCTCAGCCGTTGACTCCAGACCAAAGCAATTTTTTTTTTTCAAATTGACCTGTCGACATTGCAAAATTAGGATTGTATTTGCCTTCTTCCAGATTTTTAAAAATCAATATAATGATTATATAATCAATATGATCCTCAGTCTAAATTCAAGTTTCTTTATTATTGCAGTCTAAAATCAAAAATATTCCAGGAAAAATTTGTATTCATTCATTCATTTATTTGATTTGTCAATCTCTTACAAGATAATAGATATAAGTATAAACATGAATAAGAATATAGGAAATAGGTACAAATAAATGGGGATAATAGGACAGGGATGGTAGGCATGATGGTGCACTGATGCACGCCCCTTACAGACCTCTTAGGAATGGGATGAGGGCAATAGTGGATAGTTTGAGGTTAAAGGAGTGGGGGTTTGAGGATGTAACAACAGAGTCAGGTGGTGCATTCCTGGCATTGACCACTCTGTTGCTGAAGCCGTACTTTCTGCAATCAAGTTTGAAGAGGTTTATATTGAGTTTGTATCTGTTGTGTGCTCTTGTATTGTTGTGGTTGAAGTTGAAGTAGTCATTGACTGATAGGACATTTTAGCAGATAATTTTGTGTGCTACGCTTAAGTCTAACCGTAGGCGGCGTAGTTCATTATTGGCATACTGTAATCGCTAAACACCATGAGCTAATATTAATGCTAAGCAGCAATCTCAATACAGATTCTATAGGCAATATTACAGTATTTAGATAACTTAAAAAGATACATGGTCTTTATTGGACAAAAGACATTGAAAGTAGAATATGTGAATGCCTGGAAAATTAATGGGCATATATATTGTGCTTAGGAATCCTTATAAAATTAGTGGGTAAGAAGAAATAAGTTACAGCTACTACAGGTACCAGGCCTTTGAGGTAGTGCAGATATGAAGCACAAACCATGAGTGCTAACATATTTATTGTAAGGTTAAAATAACTGAATTTTGCAAGTCTGAAAGTTCTCCCCTTTTTTCTTGACAAACTAGAGAGAGTCTTCTTTGAGATATTTCCCATACTCCTTTTTCTTCTACGGGCTAAAATCCCTTTGCCAAGTTGTCTAGATTACTGCTCTTTCTCTTGACTCCCAAACAAGGTCATTCCTACATACCATTACAATAGAACTCTCCTTAATTGGGCAAAGCCAACTTTCATACAGGAAGTCCCAAAGGTCCTTTTTCACGAGGCAACTGGACTTTCTGGTTTTTCTTTGAAGAAGCTTCTTGGATGAGAAGCAGGCAATGGCAAACCACTTCAGAAAACCTTACTGAGAAAACTTCAGGGACTTGTCCAGGAGTCAAAATCTGATGTGGGCAGACAGAGAACTATTTGATCTGTTCATTCTCAGACTTGTCTTGTTCCTTTCTTGTTACCTATATTAGACAATGGAGGAAGCTCTTGACCATGTGGGAAATATTTTATCAGTGTGATCAACATCCTCTGCATTTTGATTCTGGGACTAGCTTTAAGAGATGTAGCTTAAAATACAGAATAATATAGTTGGAAGGGACCTTGGAGGTCTAATCCAACCCCCGATCAAGCAGGAGACCCTACATCATTTCAGACAAGTGGCTATCCAGTCTCTTCTTAAAAATTTCCAGTGATGAAGCACCCACAACTTCTGGAGGCAAGTTGTTCCACTGATTAATTGTTTTGTCAGGAAATTTCTCCTTAGTTCTAGGTGGAATCTCTCCTTGATTAGTTCCCATCCATTGTTTCTTGTCCTGTCTTCAGGTGCTTTGGAGAATAGCTTGATTCCCTCTTCTTTGTGGCAGTCCCTTAGATATTGCAGTACTATCATGTCACCCTTAGTCCTTCTTTTCTCTATACTAGTCACACTCAATTCAAATACATAAAATGAATTTGTGCTAAGAGATTCTTACTAATGTGTTTTCAAGGAAAATCAATTTATTCTGCCTCCCATGCCAATACGTGTGTGTGTGTGTGTGTTTGTGTGTGTGTGTCCACGTAATCATTTCATTATTTACTGCCACTCCTTGAATAAACTAAATGACTATCCACTTGAAAAATCAAAGACATGTATATTTGGGCAATTCAAACAGGATCTCTTGCATTATTTGATGGCTGTTGTTTTTTCTGCATTTTGATGCAGCAACAAGAATAGCATCAATCAAAAAGTGAAAGGGAGAAAATCCACAGGGCACTTCAGAATAGGACATGTCAGCAGTGGGATAATTGGTGCTAGGTGGGGGAAATTATTGTCTAGAATGTCCTCAGGAATGCAATTTTGTCTCTTTGAAATGCGTGAATTAACTCTTCATCACACCTAATGGGAAATCTTTCACCATCAGCCTTGAAACTGTGTCTATTAAAAAAATGCCAAAAAAGAAGAAAGAAAAAGTTGGTTGTAGAAAGAGAAATCTGGTGTACATTTTACTTTTTCTGTCTGTAGAAAAACAGGCAGAAAGGAAATATGAGAGGCACCGATACTCTGGGACAATCTGTGTTCTTCTTTACAGTATTCTGTTCCCTGAAATATTTGACACATTTTAATTCCTCTTTTCGATTCTGACTTGAGGAATCCGTCATTTACCACCAATTTTGACAAAATCCCTTCTCTTCCAATTCTTTCTTTCTCAAGAAGTTATGCAAAAGTTAATTATCAAATCAAATCTTTATTAGGAAGTGTAATGAGTAATTTTATTGCACAGAATTAGAAAGTCCTACATATGAATGAGTTCTGCCTATAACAACTCACAAGAAACCTGTCATATAACTTTGCTGGTTCCAAGGTTCATGTGATGACCCGTAGTCTCTCAAAATAACCCCAAACCCAAAACATACATTAAAGTCTGGTAAGGCCTTCAACTTAACTTCACTGTTTTATTAGGCACAGTTTAAAGTCACAAAAGTAAATAATGAGGCAAAAAGAAAACCAAAACAAACCTCATTGACAAGAGTTCTGAAGCAAGCCAAGACAACTAATCATAAACTCCAGGAAAATAACCGAGGAGAGTCCATGGGAAGAATGCCAGAAAAGATAAACCTCTTTCAAAGTAAACACTAAACTTTGACTCCAGCAATTCTGACTGCACAGTTACAGACTTATATACATAGCTCCTAGCTGCAAGTCACAAGGAGGATTGTGGTAATCTCCTCTTGAGTAGACTTCACTTTTCCCTGATCCTCTCCTCCCTGTGTGACCTAGGATGGATAGGGGATGGGCCTGGATCCTCCTCTGACTGCTCACCCGGCCTCTGCCCTTCCCCAGCCTCCTCCACCACCTCTGGAGCCACACTCCCACTCCCTGTTGGCTGTTCCTCCTCTTCCTCAGAGGCAGTCTCCACCAGGGGCATGACAATTCAGCTCTGGACCTACCACATTTTCAAGTCACTTTGTTCTGGGTTACTCTTTCCTTAGCCTTGAATCGATTGTCCACCTATCACTTATGTTACAAACAGTTCTGTCTAATGTGAGAGTCAGATTTCCCAGCTCATCAACTATTCCTTATCGAATTTTCTGTGTCCTTCAGAAACTTTATCAGATCCCATTTTATAGCACTGATTGGGGATGAAGTTCTACCTGCCAAGGTAAATTATCATGGCACTGAAGAATACATGGCTCAGGTAAATCAGGCATCCTGGAGAAAAATTAAAAAGTAATCTCAGCGAGATGGTGTCCAGCTGCTGTGCCTACTGAATAAGTTATGGAAAAGCACAAATCTAAAGGATGGATTTCAGAAAGGGTACACTGAAATTTTGCCTGAGGGGAACACCTCCAATTTGTGGCTTAGAATGATCCCCAAAGCACTGAGGGACACAATGTGGAAGACACAAATTAAATTCCAGTGGCCCCATGGACTGAATTTCTCTGCCTGCTTTTGAAATGGATCTCAACCAATGGCTAAACTCCTTTGGTTTTCCTTGCATGCGTCAGAATAAGGAAGTCTTGAAAGCAGAATTTGACTCAATGGGTTGAGGGAATGGGGGGATATTTGGAGAATAGCTTGACTGACCTCTGTATGGCAATCCCCTCAAATATTGAAACATGCACTGGTCACTTTCCATCTTGATTATTGCAATGCGCTCTACATGGGGCTGCCCTTGAAGAGCATCTGGAAGCTCCAGTTGGTGCAAAATGCAACAGCCTGCATGGTTTTGTGCAGACCCCAGTGTGCACATGTATCACTTCTCCTGCAGGAGCTGCATTGGTTGTTGATTTACTTCTGGGTGCAATTCAAGGTGCTGGTTGTCATCTTTAAAGCCCTTCATGGCTTGGGACTGGGTTATCTGAGGAAACATCTCTTGCCAGTGACATCTACCTGACCCATTAGAGTGAGGAGGCAGGGAATGTTATGGGTACCTGTTGTAACTCAGAGGTTTGAACCTGCTCTGTCAGAAGACATAGGCTCGAGTGATGAGGAAGATATGGCATTAAGGTTTGAGCCTGCCTTGTTGAGTGACACAAATGAGAGTCAGGAGGAAGAGGAAGATAGGGCATTGGGGTTTGAACCTGCTTTGCTGGAAGTTTCGGAATCCTCATCCTCTCCAGGACCTTCCTCATTAGTTACACCTGTGTCGGCAGATAATTAGGAGAATGTGCCAGAGTCCTTGGATGAAGATCAAACCGAAGAATCTTGGTTTGATGCAAGGAACAGACGTGAGCAGAAACATCAAACACAAACTGGAAGGAGACGTCGAATCAGGGACTGAGGAAAGAGACTGACACGCCCCTCAGGGAATATAAGGAGGCGTGTTAGCTTGGAATCCCCGTTCGGGTCAAACTTTGTTATTTGCCTTTGCAGTTTGGAAAAAGTTTTCTGTTTGCTGTTTGGCTCTGATTTATAGTTCTGCTCGTTATATGAATTTGCAGACAGCTTCTGGGAAAACTCTGTTGTTCCTGATATTGTCTGTTCGTGTTTTTTCCTTTGGATATTTGGACTCTCACCTTGTGGCCACAGGTGAGACAGAACAGGTACCACCCTTGAGGGAGATACACCTCGTGGGACCCAGAAGAAGGGCCTTCTCCATGGTGGCTCTGTCTCTCTGGAACATAATTCCCCCAGAGATTAGAATGGGCCCCTCTTAGAATGGGCACTGAAGACCTGGTTTTGCCAGCGGGGCTGGGGAACCCAGAGAGGGATGGAACCCATCAAATGGCAAACATGATCTGCTGTCATTGGGGTGGGGAGGGGGTGGGAGTTGGTTTTTTTGTTTTGTTTTTTGTTTTCCCAAATTTTGTTCTATTGCACTTTACTAATTTTTTTTAATTTTTTAATTTTTTTTACCTTAATAATACTTTTTGTTAATTTTTATTGTTTTTATTTTTATTTTTTGTTTTAAATATGATTTTACATTGTGTAAGCTGCCTTGAGTCGCTATGGGTGAATAGGCAGCAATATAAATCAAATAAATCAAATAAATAAATAAAATATTTCCTTCCACCAATCCCACTATATGCACCTTTCTGCACCACCAGAAGTAATTTTATTGCCTTTTCACCTTACTGGAAAAATAACCAAAATGAGCTTTTCCGATGTCCCAAAGGTACTTTTCAAAAGGCAACTGGACTTTCCCTTTCCTCCCCTTGAAGACATTTTTCTTCTCATCCAAGAAGCTTCTTCAGTTCAGAATGCTTGTTGGGTGAGAAATGAAATATCTTCAAGGACAAAAACAACAATGAAAGTCTACTTGCCTTTTGGGACCTTTGGGACAACCATGACCTGGTTGAGAATCTCCACAGAATTTTTTCTATGTTTTCCCCCCAAAGCTTGTACACTCTACCCTCTTTTTAAAATCTTACCTTCTTGGTTTTGAAGGCAGGCAGGAAAGCCACTTAGTGGTGTTTTTTCTCTTCCCTTTCCATTCAGAAATCACTACCGAAACTATGGCCCAGCAGCGGCAGAAGGTCCTTGTGGGAAGTCATGCTATACTCTCACCTTCAGCCTCGTTTTCCCTCACCAAGAAGATGTTTGCTACCTGGCCTACCATTATCCATACACCTACTCTACCATGATGGTAATGCTGTTGTTCTAGAATTTGAAGGAAAGGACTCATGATGTTAAGCTATTTGGCTTAATGTGTCATGCAAACCTAGTTATGCACTGCATAGCAGCTGGGTTCTAGCTAGTCTGTAAATGGAGGGTTAAGGCTCTCTCCAGTTGATTTTAGTTGGTAATTTCATGAGTACTTCTATATAGTTTTGTGGGCAATCAGATTTAAGTGGTTTGCTATAGATTTGACTGTTTTGCTTTCCAGGTTTAACCTATACCCCTAATATTATCAAGTAATCTCCCATTTAATACAAGTCAGGTATGATTTTTTTTTGCTTTGCTGCCATCTATTGTTGGCAAGTAATTTGTAGCCTAATTGTAATAATGTCCTAGTAGCACAGAGATTAGAATGCAGTATTGCAGGCTAACTCTGCTCACTGCCAGGAGTTCGATCCTGACTGGCTCAAGGTTGACTCAGCCTTCCATCCTACTGAGGTTAGTAA
The DNA here is from genome assembly GCF_900518735.1 of Pseudonaja textilis. The sequence goes on from NW_020769351.1 coordinate 8,208,986, forward strand.
AATGAGGACCCAGATTGTTGGGGGCAAGAGGCTGACACTGAAAAATGCTTAGAGAGGGCCCTAAAACACTGTGGCGTGTTATATATAAGTATATAAGCTCGAGTGCTACTGCTATTACTATCACTTCTTGCATGGTTGGGAAATTCATGCAAAATCAGGGCCTTCTTTCTAGGATATGTGATGATTTCCAGGGTCAGATAACATATTTAGAGTGCATATGTATCTGGCTGGGCAGTTGCAGAGGTGATCAATGTGAAATCAATGTATTCAGTATGCAAATTGGATCCCAGAATTTGCAAGAAGGATTAAGAGAGGCCCCTAGTCTAAAGTCCTAGAGAAATACAGCTCATTAATTCAGATAATATTAATGCCCATCCAACAAAAACACTAATGACATCATGGGAAGAGTGAGGTTGAGGGTCAGGAGGATATTTCTTGATTATAGCCAGCCAGTCAAGACTGCAGATGTCCAATTTATTCAGCAAGATTTGGCTATTTGGGTATACCAGTGGATGAGAAATAGTTAAAAGAAAGTGTTCTGTCTCACCTGTGACCACGAGGCGAGAGTCCAAGTTTCCAAACGAATATAAATAAACAGACAGGACCAGGAACAACAGAGTTAAATTCCTTTGACTGGAGAAGTCCTTGGTAGTCTTCCAGAAGCTGCCTGCCAAGTCCGATAACAAGACAAGACCATAAATCAAAGGCAAACGCCACTCAGAGAATTTGTCAAAGCTTCTATTCCAAATAAACAAGTTGTCCCGAACAAGGATTCAGAGCTAACACCCCCCCCTTTTATTTCCTGATGGGCGTGTCAGTCTCTCATCTCAGTCCCTGATTTGACATTTCCTTTTATGTTGCATTTCACGTCTATGTCTCCATCTTTGCCTTGCATCAAACCAACATTCCTCAGTCAGAGGCTCCGCTACGCTCTCCTGATTATCTGCCGACACCTGAGGCACAACCAGGGAGGAAGGTCCTGGGGAGGAAGATGATTCCGAATACTTCAGCAATGCAGGCTCAAACCTCAGAGCCAAATCCTCCTCTTCTTCCTGGCTCAAGTCTATGTCTTCCAGCAAAGCAGGCTCAAATCTCGAGGCCAAATCCTTCTCTTCCTCATTGCTTAAGTCTGTATCTTCTAACAAGGCAGGTTCAGACCTCCGAGTCACAACACTATCCCTCACCACAGGGCCCTTCCCCTGAGTATGACGATCTGGATGTGGTTTCAATGGAAACTGTGCATGGAATCTCCGGATAAGATCCGGGGCTTGAATTGTGGAAGCATCTTCCCAGGAAAGAGCTTCCGGTCCATCCCCTTGCCACTAGATGAAATATTGAAATCATCTTTTCAAACAGCCAGAATCTTTAATGCTGACCACCATGTCATCAGCAGCAGAATCCTCCCCGGGTACAGATGGAGAAACCGTACCAGCGGGGAAACGGAGAGTACACAATGGGGCATCAGGAACCAGAAGGGAACGGTGGAAGACAGGATGAATGTGCATAGAGCGTGGTAGGGTGAGCCAATATGCAACGGGATTGATGACCGCCTTGATAGGGAAGGGACCGATGAAGTGATGGTCCAACTTCTTGACCGGACGGTTGACCCGTAGATGCTTAATGGATAACCACACCCTGTCTCCCACAGCCAACGGAAGCGTCGCCCAACGTGAACGATCCGTGAACCTTTTGTAGTCTGCCTTAGCCCATTCCAATTGCTGCGAAACCAATTGATGAACCGAATGCAGTTCCAACAAAAAGTCTCATGTCTCGGGAACCAGGGAATCCAAGATCGACAATGGGAAAAACCTCAGATGGAAACCCACATTCACGTAAAAAGGTCTCATGTGAGTGGAGGTGTGCTGAGAGTTATTGAAGGCAAATTCCGCCAAAGGGAGATAAGTCACCCAATTGTTCTGTCAGTGGTTAACAAAACATCTTAAATATTGGGCGAGGTTGCCAATCACCTTCTCTGTCCCACCATCAGTCTCTGGATGGTGTGCTGACGCCAAGCACACTTGCACTTGCAACGTGGTCATTAGGCTCTTCCAGAATTGAGTGGTAAACTGGACACTGCAATCGGAAACTACCCTGTCCGGCAGACCATGCAGATGGAACACATGTTGTAAGAATAACTGGGCAGTAGTACGAGCCGATGGTAACTTCCGACAGGGGATAAAGTGGGCCATCTTAGTTAACATATCAACCACCATGAGTACCCTCCTATAACCCGACGAAGAGGGCAAATGCATTAAAAAGTCCATGGAAATTGCCCCCCATGGTCTGTCCGGAGTTGGCAGTGGTTGAAGGAGGCACACCCATTGCAGCTTTTGCTTGCCTGCACTGTACGCAAGATGCAACAGAAGCATAGACATCATGCCAGACTCGAGGCCACCAAAAAGTCCGTGTGACCAGATGAAGGGTCTTAAAGAATCCAAAATGGCCGGCAGCAGGGTTGTCATGACATTGAGTCATGCTGAGGGCACTAAGTGACCTTGTTGGCACATACAATCGGCCCTGATGTCGTAATAAGCCCTCCTCCAGAGTCCATGGGGAGTCAGGTCCAATTTCCCCCATTCTCTGCTGCGACCAAGCATCTAAATGCTGCGCCTCTCGTATCCGAGTCCTCAAATCCACTGGTTCTTGGATAACGGCCAAAGATTCCGGTGGCAGCACCGTACGTGGAGGAAGAGGTTACTCAGGACAAAGATACTCTGGTATACATACATATATAAACAGCTAAGTTTGTTTGGAAACATAACATACCATCAGAGATTGCAAGGCTCCCTGGCTCTCTGTGGATTGTGGCTCCAGTGAAAAGGAAAAGAAGACGAAGAGAAAGGGGCAAGAAAAGAGGCTGCAGGGCTGGTGTTTTGTACAGGCTGCAAAAACAAACGAAGCGGCTACCGCTCCCAAGCCTCTTTCTGACTAATGCTAGATCCGTGGTAAATAAGATGGATGATTTAAGGCTACAGGTCTCTTCAAGTAAGTTCGTGAAAAGCTGTTGTGTGTTGCTAATCACCGAAACCTGGTTGGACCCCACTATTCCAGACATTGTTATTGAGATGGACAGTTTTTTATTACATCGTCTGGACAGAGACAGAAATGTGGGGAAGTGTAGAGGAGGTGGAGTGTGTATGTTTGTTAAAGAGACTTGGTGTAAAAACTCAGAGGTTATAACACGTCACTGCTCTTTGGAGCTGGAATATCTGTCTGTTAGATGCAGACCCTTCTACCTTCCACGGGAATTCAGCATTGTTATTATTCTTGCTGTTTACATTCCGCCAGATGCAAATGCAGATTTGGCTCTGGACTACCTGGGTGATGAAATTGGCAACTTGCAAAGCAAATTTCCAGATGCTGTATTCATTATTGCAGGAGATTTTAATCATGTAGATCTTCGTGTGGTCCTCCCTAAATTCTATCAACATATAAGGTGTGCAACTAGGGGATCGAACACCTTGGATAAGGTCTACACGAATATTGTAAATGGATACAGGGTATTACAACTACCACATCTGGGCCAGTCAGATCACTTGTCCCTGCTTTTAGCCCCGGAGTATATTCCTCTGAGAAAACAGGTGGGGTCGGTAGTCAAGACGGTGAAAAGCTGGCCAGAGGGAGCAATGGAGCAGCTAAAGGACTGCTTCGAACGCACAAACTGGGAAGTTTTTGATCATCCTGATCTCAACGAACACACGGCTGCAGTGCTAGGGTATATGGCACACTGTATTGATACTGTCACGGTGGATAAACAAATCCGGGTGTATCCTAATGAAAAACCTTGGATGACCGGGAAGGTTAGACGCTTGTTGTACGCAAGAAATAAGGCTTTTAAGTCTGGGAATGATCTAGATTATAGTGCTGCAAGAACAAACTTGAAGAGAGGTATTAAGCAAGCTAAGGCCGAATATAAGAGGAGAATTGAAGACTGCTTTCTCAGTAATAACATGAGGCAGGTTTGGCAGGGGGTTCAACAACTAATGAACTATAAAGCAAAAAAGGTCTCTTTGGATGGTAGTGCGGTGGTGGTTGAGGAGTTGAACAATTTTTTTGCTCGATTTGAGATCCATCAAACTGATACTGTCCCTTTGCCATCATTTACTCAGCAGAGCCTCCCCTTCATTGTGAATGAGCAGGATGTGAGGCAGACAATGAAGGCAGTTAATTGCAGAAAGTCAGCTGGACCCGACTCAATTCCTGGTCATGTGGTAAAAGATTGTGCTGATCAGCTAGCTGGGGTGTGGACTGAAATTTTTAATCGATCCTTGACACAAAGTGTGGTTCCTGTGTGTCTCAAGGCTTCCACCATCGTTCCACTGCCTAAAAAGTTGCCCACAAATGGTCCTAGCGACTATAGGCCGGTGGCACTAACTTCTATCTTAATGAAGTGCTTTGAGAAGCTAGTTCGAAATTATATTATCTCCTGCCTTCCTGATTCCTTTGATGGGCTTCAGTTTGCTTACAAAGAAAATAGATCAACCGAGGATGCAATTATTACTGTGCTTCACATGGCCTTATCCCATTTGGAAACACCGGGGAATTATGTAAGAATGTTGTTCGCAGATTTTAGTTCTGCTTTCAATACCATCATACCGCACAGATTAATAGCCAAGCTCAAAGATCTAGATTTTCCAGATTCTATTTGTTTATGGATATTGGATTTTTTAACAAATCGTCCACAAAGAGTTAAACTGAATGATTATATTTCTACTGTCAAGACACTTAGCATTGGCACTCCGCAAGGTTGTGTCCTTAGTCCACTACTGTTCTCCATTTATTCATCAGATTGCACAAATAAACATCCCAACAATAAGATAATAAAATTTGCAGACGATACTACGCTTGTAGGACTTATTTCTGGGGATGATGAGTCTGCATATCGGGATGAGGTATTACAGCTATCCCACTGGTGCAAAAATAATAATCTTCTATTTAACATTAAGAAGACCAAGGAGGTTATAGTGGACTATAGGAAAAAAAGAGCAGACATTCAGCCACTGTATATAGAGGGAGTTCGTGTGGAACAGGTGGTTGAATGTAAGTATCTCGGGACCATCATTACAAATGACCTGACCTGGAGTGCAAACACCGCTGCTTTAATTAAGAAGGCACAACAACGGTTGTATTTACTAAGGATTCTTAGGAAACAACAACTGGCTGAGAGTCTACTGACTACCTTCTATCGGAGTTCAATTGAGAGTATATTATCCTACTGTCTCTGTGTATGGTTCTCGAGCTGCACAGTGGCAGAGAAAAAGGCAATTCAGAGGGTGATTAAGATGGCCCAAAACATCACTGGCTGCTCACTCCCCTCTTTGGAAGAACGGTATAGGAATAGATGTAAGAGGAAGATATTTAATATATTGAATGACTCCTCTCATCCGGGACATCAGCTCTTTGAACTATTACCATCGAGAAGGAGATTCAGGGTATTAAGAACAAGGACGACTAGATTTAAGAACAGTTTTTATCCAAGTGCAGTTTTGAGTTTGAATGCAGGGTCATAAGATTTTGTGGAATTTAATGGCTGAGAGTAATGGGGTATTTACATTTTTAAATTGTATAGAGATTATTGTATGGTCTGTTGTGTTTAATTTTATTTTTCTTTCGATAGTGTTGTCCAGTTTTACTTGTGGAAGAGCACCTCATTTCGTTGCACCCGCTTGCGAGTGTAATGACAAATAAAATTCTTATGTCTTATGTCTTATGTCTTATACGGGACAGGGCATCAGCTCTCCGGTTCTGACCACTGGGGATATAAGTCACAAAAAAGTTGAACCGAGCAAAGAACAACGACCACCGAATCTGTCGTTGGTTCAACTTCCTCACAGTGGAAAAGTGCTCAAGATTACGATGATCTGTCCGAACCTCCACCTTGTGCCAAGCCCCTTCAAGGTGATGTCGCCAGGTCTCAAATGCAGCCTTGATGGCCAGCAACTCTTTTTCCCAGATTGTATAGTTGAGCTCAGAAGGAGTGAGTTTCCAAGAATAGTAAGCTCAGGGGAAAAGGGGGGCACCATCCACTGGGGCTTGCAACAACACAGCCCCAATAGCCACGTTGGATGCATCCGTCTCCACCACAAATGGACGATGTGGATCAGGATGCCTCAGGATAGGTTCTGCGATGAAGGGCTTCTTAAGAGCCTCAAAGGCCTGTTGCTGCAGGGGCCCCCACTGGAACAGGATCTTCTTTCTAAGGAGCTGAGTGATGGGATCTGTCAGCTAGGCAAAACCCAGGATGAAGGTCCGATAATAATTAGTGAACCCCAAGAGACGTTGAAAGTCCTTCACTCGACGAGGGGGTTTCCAACTGCACAAAGCCTCCACCTTACGCGGGTCCATGGCAATGCCTCGGGAGAGATGATGTGCCCCAAGAACTCTATGGAAGTCTGGAAGAAGAGACATTTCTCCAGCTTCGCATAGAGTTGATGTTCCTGAAGATGTTGCAAGACTTGACGAACTTGTTGAAGATGGCTGTCCCTGGACCTGGAATAAATCAAAATATTGTCCAGGTATACCACCACGAACTGATCAAGCATGTCCCAGAACACGTCGTTCATCAGGTGCTGGAAGACCACGGGAGCGTTGGTCAACCCGAACGGCATTATGGTGTATTCAAAATGACTGTATCGGGTGCCAAATGGCGTCTTCCATTCATCCCCCTCTTGCATCCGCACCAGGTTGTAGGCCCCTCGAAGATTGAGCTTGGTGAAAATAGTGGCCTCCCACAACCGCTCCATCAATTCTGGAATGAGCGGCAAGGGATAACTATTCCTCACCGTAATGGCGTTCAACCGGCGGTAGTCACAGCACAAGTGCAAATCTCCCATCTTCTTTTTAATGAAAAGAACGCGAGCAGAAAGAGGGGATGACGACGGTCGAATAAACCCCCTGCCCAAATTATTGTCTAAGAAATCCCTGATAGTCCGCTAGCAAGGGACTATCCTGCACCAACAAAGGAGTGGCCCATCTGGCAGCCGAGCCTGACAAAAGGCTGATAACAAACCCACCCAAGCCCGGTCATCAGGAAAATCTTCAGGCCTCAGAGCCATAAACAGTTGGCACTGTCCCATGAAAGCCGGGAACATTTCAGGCTGCCCAGAGAACTTATCTGGCACAACTACTAGGCATTTCCTATGGGGAGGGGCAGGAGGAGCAGCATGAACTTGCAGCAGCATAAGCTGGTTAACCAGCTGAGTCACTTGCTGCTGCAAAACCTGGTTATCATTTAAAAGTTGATTAATCTGCTGCTGCTGCTGCTGCTGTTGTTCCATCTTGTTCAGAAGATGGTGTTTGCAAGGTTCGGGACAAAAATGTTCTGTCTCATCTGTGACCACGAGGTGAGAGTCCAAGTTTCCAAAGGAATATAAATAAACAGACAGGACCAGGAATGACAGAGTTAAATTCCTTTGACTGGAGAAGTCCTTGGCAGTCTTCCAAAAGCTGCCTGCCAAATCCGATAACAAGACAAGACCATAAATCAAAGGCAAACGCCACTCAGAGAATTTGTCAAAGCTTCTATTCCAAATAAACAAGTTGTCCCGAACAAGGATTCAGAGCTAACACCCCCCCTTTTTATTTCCTGAGGGGTGTGTCAGTCTCTCATCTCAGTCCCTGATTTGACATTTCCTTTTACGTTGCATTTCACGTCTATGTCTCCGTCTTTGCCTTGCATCAAACCAACATTCCTCAGTCAGAGGCTCCATTACGCTCTCCTGATTATCTGCCGAAACCTGAGGCACAACCAGGGAGGAAGGTCCTGGGGAGGAAGATGATTCCGAATACTTCAGCAATGCAGGCTCAAACCTCAGAGCCAAATCCTCCTCTTCTTCCTGGCTCAAGTCTGTGTCTTCCAGCAAAGCAGGCTCAAATCTCCAGGCCAAATCCCTCTCTTCTTCATTGCTTAAGTCTGTATCTTCTAACAAGGCAGGTTCAGACCGCCGAGACACAACAGAAAGAGAAGAGTAAGAGGGCCTGTTGTGTAAATGCTGCTTCATAAATTAACAACAAAGGAATTTTTGCTTTACATTGCTTTTTTTAAAAAAAGGAAATAATGCTTCTGAAGTTAGGAGCTTTAGCTTAATTTTAGATTATGCCTCCAATGAATACAAGATTCAGTTTTACTGTACTGAGATACAGAGAAACATTCATTTCCTGACATTGCCTGAATCATAATTTCAATGGATATCTGCTCTGTCTCACCTGTAGCCACAAGGTGAGAGTCCAAATTTCCAAAGGAAAATACTCAAACAGACAGAAACAGGAACGACAGAGTTAACTTCCTTTGGTTAAATCCGTCTTTGGTAGTTTTCCCAGAAGCTGCCTACCAAGTCTGATAACGAGCAGAACCATAAATCAGAGGCGAGCGCCACACCGAATAATTTGTCCAAACCAATAACTCAAATAAACAAGTTGACCCGAACAGGGATTCAGAGCTAACATGCCTCCTTATATTCCCTGATGGGTGTGTCAGTCTCTTTTCTCAGTCTCTGATTTGACATTTCCTTTACGTTGTATGTCACATTTCTGCCTGCATCTTTGCCTTGCATCAGACCAGCATTTCTCGGCTTGATCTTCAGCCAATGACTCTCCTGATTATCTGCTGACACCTGAGGCACAATCAGGGAGGAAGATTCTGGGGAGGAAGACGACTCCGAAACTTCCAGCAAAGCAGGCTCAAATCTTAGAGCCAAGTCCTCCTCTTTCTCCTGACTCTCATCTGTGTCACTCAACAAAGCAGGCTCAAACCTTAATGCCAGATCTTCCTCATCGCTCGAGTCTATGTCTTCTGACAGAGAAGGTTCAAACCTCTGAGTCACAACAGATATCTCTGTAGAGATAACTTTGACTGGGGTCACTTAAATAACTCACAGATTTTTATTACCCCTGCAAAGCGATTTTTAAAAATCCAGTAAAAAACAATTTCATTTTTACAGGCTGCATGATTCCCACCCATCCCAAAAGAAATACAAATTTCACACATGTGTTTCAATAGGTTTTCTTTCTCAGCCTCTGATTGTACAAGAGTGTGTGTGTGTGTGTGTGTGTGTGTGTAGGTGTGTGTAGGTGTGTGTAGGTGTCGTGGGTGCATCTTCCCCCTTTTTGTTTTCAGAGCAATAATGAAATCTAAGTGCTTTTGCAACTCAGGAACTCAATTACCTGCACTAGGCATTTGGAAAGGCAATAAAATTCCATATGGAAACTGACTTGGAAACTCTTCACAATTGTGTTGTGCCTCCGAGGTTTGAACCAGGTCAGTCAGCAGATGTAGGCTCAAGTGATGAAGAAGATCTGGCATTGAGATTCAAGCCTGGTCGGTTCCCGAAGGAAGAACTCTGGTTATACAAGTTTGGATAAACCACATCACATTTTTACTTGTAGCAATCTATGCCCCAAATGAAGACCAAGGGAAATTTTTTAAACACCTCCACCAAAAAATAGTAGGCTTTGAAAAAAGGAACATTTGCTTGATTGGCGATTTTAACTCCATTGCAGACTACCAAAAAGACCATAAGTAATATGGGAAAAAACAAGAAGGGGAAAAGGGAACTTTCTGTGGCATGTAAGGAAATGATGAAAGAGTTAAATTTAAAAGATTTATGGAGGGAATGGAACCTGGAACAGAAACAATTTACATACTATTCCAATCCACATAAGACTTGGACTAGAATAGATATGGCTTGGATGGATTTGGATTTGGCTAATGAAATACAAGAAATTAAAATCCTACCAAATGAATGGGCTGACCACAACCCAATACAGCTAATTTGGAGAGACAGGAGAGGAATAAAAAAAAAGATGGACACTAAATACCCAAATAGTAAATGAAGAAGAGTATATCAATAAGCTGAAAGAGGAGCTAAACTATTTTCTAAAAGATAATAATAATGAAACAACTTCAGAACAGAATATTTGGGATACTATGAAAGCAATTATAAGAGGTACAACAATTTCCTATAATGCTATGAGAAACAAGAGAACTTATGCCCGACAAAACGTATTACAACAACAAATCAAAGACTTAGAAATACAATTACAAAAAACCCCTAAGATCCAAGGAATACAAAACCAGTTAATATTAGCCAAACATAAGCTGAATTTAATTGAACAAGATAAAATAGAAGTTAGTTTGAGAAGGTCCAAACAAAATTATTTTGAACACGCTAATAAACCAGGAAGATGGCTATCTTAAAAAAGAAAAAGAAAAGAGACTGATACACCAACTAATAGACGAGAAAGGCATACCAAAACATGAGATTGAGAAGAAAAAAGATATTATATTAAACTATTTTCAAAGATTATATAAAAAAGAAGAAATCAATGAAGACAAAATAAGAACTTATCTGGAGAATACGAATGATAAAACAATAGGGGAAGGAGAGAAAGAATTATTAAATAAGGATATTACATGGTCTGAGTTGAAATCTGCAATGGAGAACCAAAGTAATAATAAATCCCCTGGTCCAGATGGGATTCCAGTAGAATTGTACAAAGCTACAATAGAGTTAATAGGGCCACTGATGCTGGAAGTGTTTAATGAAGTACTTTTGGCAGCCAAAATGCCAGACTCATGGAGTGGGGTGTTGATTTCGTTAATTCCGAAGGAGGATGTAGATGCCAGATATATCAATAATTATAGACCAATTTCACTTTTAAACGCTGATTATAAATTATTTACCTCAATTATAGTGAATAGAGTAAAACAAGTTTTTTTTTAAAAAAATTATACATTCATGAGATTCGAGCCTGCATTGCTGAGCGACTTTGAGAGGAGTCTGGGGGAGGAGGAGGAGTTGAATCTGAGAGATGAGCCTGATTTATTAGAAGTTTCAGAGGTGTCTTCCTCTTCTGGAACTCCCTCCCTGATTGCACCTCAGGTGTTAACTGTTAATCAGGAAAGTGTGCCAGAGGCTTGAAGCGATGATGAAACTGCTGGATGCTGGCTTGATGCTAGGACTAGGAGAAGATTTCTCAATTAAAAAAGAGACGTCCAGCCAAGGATTAATTAAAGAGACTGACACGCCCCTTCAGGGGATGTATAAGGAGCGTGGCAATGCCTCTCCCCCGCTCGAAGCAAAGTGCTTTTTGGATTCAGAAGAATACGTTTGAAGAGGCCATTGTGATTTATGGACAATTCAGACTTGCCAGATAGATTCCAGGAAGACTGCCAAGGACTGTGAAAACAGAGCAGTAACTCTTTTGGGTCTGGTTTTGTTTTGCTTGAATATTTGAACTTTGGATTCTCACCTGTGGATACAGGTGAGACAGAACATTTTTGCTTCGAGCCCTACTCCATCTTATGACCAAGATGGACCAAACACAACTTAAGCAACAGCAGCAACAACAAATTGATCAACTTTTACAGCTTAACCAGGCCTTACAACAACAGGTAACTCAACTGGTTAATCATGCTGCACAGTTACAGACTCCTGTGGCTCCCCCAGCTCCCCCCCTTAGGAAATGCCCGGTATCTGTGCTGGATAAATTCTCGGGACAGACTGATATGTTTCCGGCGTTTATGCGACAGTGCCAATTATTCATGTCCTTATGGCCTGAAGACTTTCCTGACAACCGGGCTAGGGTGGGGTTTGTTAGTAGCCTCTTATCAGGTCCAGCTGCTAGATGGGCTACTCCTCTGCTGGTACAAGATAGCCCTTTATTAAATGACTACCAGGGTTTCCAGCAGCAATTACGTGTCATGTTTGAGAATCCCATTAAAAGTCAAACTGTGGCCAGACGCTTGAAGGACATTCGTCAGGGGAAACGTCCTTTGCAAGAATTCATTGCGGAGTTTCGTCTGCTCTGCATGGACTCTACTTGGAATGAGTCAGCCCACATGGATGCCTTTCAGGAAGGCTTGGCTGATGACATCCAAGATGAGCTGGTGCATGTGGAGCGGGCTCTAACCCTGGATGCGTTTGTCATACAATGTCTACTTATTGACGCCCAGCTTCATCAACGCAAGAGCAAACAACCAGTTCCGGAACCGCCCTCTCACTCACGGCCACAACCTCCAGTATAACCCGCGCCCTTGGTATCCCGCAATACTGTGACTAGGACTAGGAGCCAATGGAGTTGGGTGCACTCCGCCCGCGGTTGACGGCGCAGGAACGCTCACGAAGTTTCCAGGGAGGTTTGTGCCTTTATTGTGGGGGGCCAGGACATTTTGCCAGTTCTTGTAAACAGAGGGGGACATGAAGACCAGTGCCAGAAATCGAATCCTGGGCCATTGGGAAATGGGGTGGGCCCGACCTCGGGGAAACCTTAGGTCGGGGACATATCCCACCACAACCCAAAGTGGCTGAGGTGAACTTTGGTCCTCCCAGGCATTTACTTTTGGACACGCAGGTTTTCCTACAGTCCCGGAAGGAGCGGATTCCTGCGATTGCATTGGTGGACTCAGGGGCTACTACTAGTTTTATGGACCGGGCCTTCACAACCCACTTTGATGTCCCTTTGGCTGCTGTGGAACCGCCCATCAAGGTGGAAACCATTGACGGGCGTGAGCTTAGGTCGGGGCCCATTCGCTTTGCTACCCAGCCACTGCGTTTGGTTATCAGAGACCACGAGGAGGCGATTAGCTTCTATATCACCTCGGACCTCCATCTCCCTTTGGTTCTTGGCATGTCCTGGCTACGATTTCATGATCTTTTGGTGGCTTGGGTGCAGAACATCATTTCCTTCCCAAGTCTCCAGTGCGTGGATCATCTGAGACATATCTGTGCTGGCCAGGACATCACCACCCCCGCTGTTTCCATACCATCGAAGTTTTTGGACTTCTCCGACATTTTCAGTGAGAAGGAGGCGGATCAGTTACCACCACATCGAGCCTATGACTGTCCCATGGACCTTCTACCTGATGCCCCACTGCCCAAGGGTCGTCTATATTCCATGTCTGAGCCCGAATTGCCTGCTCTCCGAGATTTCCTGGATAAGAACTTGGCCCAGGGATTTATCAGACCATCCTCGTCTCCTCTTTCTGCTCCCATCCTTTTTGTGAAAAAGAAGATGGGGGATTTGCTTTTATGCTGTGACTACCGCTGGTTGAACCTTGTGGTGCAGAATAGTTATCCCTTGCCGCTCATTCCAGAGCTGATGGAGCAGTTGTGGGAGGCCAGTATTTTCACTAAGCTCGATCTTCGAGGGGCCCACAACCTGGTGCGGATGCGCAAGGGGGATGAGTGGAAGACGGCGTTTGGCACCCGATACGGACATTTTGAATACACCGTAATGCCGTTTGTATTGACCAACGCCCCCACGGTCTTCCAGCATCTAATGAATGACATTTTGCAGGAGATGCTTGATCAGTTCGTCTTCGGGAGCATAAACTCTATGCGAAGCTGGAGAAATGCCTCTTTTTTCAAACTTCCATAGAGTTCTTGGGGCATATCATCTCTCCCGAGGGCATTGCCATAGACCCCAGGAAAGTAGAGGCCTTGTGTAGTTGGGGACCCCCTCATCGAGTAAAGGACATGAAACGTCTCTTGGGGTTCGCTAATTACTACACGACCTTCATCCCAGATTTTGCCAAGCTGACAGATCCCATCACCCAGCTCCTTCGCAAGAAGGTCCCGTTCCAGTGGGGGGCCCCGCAGCAACAGGCTTTTGAGGCTCTAAAGAAAGCCTTCGTTGCCGAACCTATATTGAGGCATCCTGATCTGAATCGTCCATTTGTGGTCGAGACAGATGCCTCCAACGTAGCTATTGGGGCAGTGTTGCTACAAGCCCCAACAGAGGGCGCACCTCTTTTCCCGTGCACATATTATTCAAGGAAGCTCACAACTTCTGAGCGCAATTATACCATTTGGGAAAAGGAGTTGCTGGCCATCAAGGCTGCGTTCGAGACTTGGCGACATCATCTGGAGGGGGCTCGGCACAAGGTGGAGGTTCAGACAGATCACCGTACCCTGGAACATTTGTCCACTGCCAAGAAGTTGAACCAATGACAGATCCAGTGGTCGTTGTTCTTCGCTAGGTTCAACTTTTCAGTCACATACGTTTCCAGTGGACAAAATCAGAGAGCAGATGCTCTATCTTGTAAACCTGAGTACCATAGTCCCAAGGACCCTCTTCCTCCACGTATGGTCCTCCCACCGGAATCTTTGGCTGTTATTCAGGACACGGTGGATTTGAGGGCTCGAGTAAGAGAGGCGCAGTGCGTAGATGCTTGGTCACAGCAAAAATGGGGGAAATTGGACCTGACTCCCCATGGATTCTAGAGGAGGGCTTGCTACGGCATCAAGGACTATTGTACGTACCCACCAGGATGCTTAGAGCCCTCATCATGACTCAATGTCATGACAATCCTGCTGCTGGCCATTTTGGCTTCTTTAAAACTGTTCACCTAGTCACACGGACTTTTTGGTGGCCTCGAGTCTGACATGACGTCTTTTCTTATGCTGCCTCTTGTATTACGTGTCGATAAGCGAAGGCCACGTCGGGTGTGCCTCCTGGACTCTTTCAACAGCTTCTGACTCCGGGTAGACCATGGGGGCGATCTCCATGGACTTTATGACGCACTTGCCCTCATCGTCAGGTTATATGACGGTACTCATGGTAGTTGACATGTTCACCAAGATGGCTCATTTTATCCCTTCTCAGAAGTTGCCATTGGCCCACACTACTGCCCAGTTATTTCTGCAGCATGTTTTCCACTTAAATGGTCTGCCGGACAGGGTGGTTTCAGATCGCGGTGTCCAGTTTACCGCTCAGTTTTGGAAGAACCTCATGACAGCATTACAAGTGCAGGTGTGTTTGGCGTCGGCGCACCATCTGGAGACCGATGGTGGGACTGAAAAAGTGATTGGCATCCTCATCCAATATCTGAGATGTTTTGTCAACCATTGACAGAACGATTGGGTGACTTACCTCCCTTTGGTGGAGTTTGCCTTTAACAATTCGCAGCATACATCTACTCATGTAACGCCGTTTTATGCGAACGTGGGCTACCATCCATGATTTTTCCCGTTATCAATTGTGGACTCCCCTGTCCCAGAAATGCAAGAATTTCTTGAGGAGTTGCAGTCGGTTCACCGATTAGTGGCGCAACAACTGGAATGGGCGAAGGAGGACTACAAACGGTTTGCAGATCATTCACATCGGGTGACACCTCTGCTAGCTGTGGGTGACAAGGTGTGGTGATCCACAAAGCACCTTCGGGTCGATCGCCCGATTAAGAAGTTGGACCACCGCTTCATTGGTCCATTCCCTATTGAGGCGGTCATCAATCCCGTTGCGTATCGACTCACCTTACCGCACTCCATGCACATTCATCCTGTCTTCCACTGTTCCTTCTGGTTCCTGACTCCCCTTCGTTTACACTCCATTCTCCTGAAGGTACAGCTTCTCCATTGGTACCCAGCAATGAGACCGCCGCTGATGACACGGTTGTCAGCGTTCAGGATTCTTGTTGGCTGAAGGGGAGATTTCAATACTTTGTCAGGCAGCTGGTGAATGGATCGGAGGTTCTCTCTTGGGTGGATGCTTCCACGGTTTGTGCTCCGGACCTTATCCGGAGGTTCCATGAACACTTCCCATTGAAACCGCATCTGGGTCATCAGACTCAGGGGAAGGGCCCTGCAGTGAGGGATAGTGTTGTGCCTCCGAGATTTGAACCAGGTCAGTCAGCAGATGTAGGCTCGAGTGATGAAGAAGGTCTTGCATTGAGATTCGAGCCTGCATTGCTGAGCAACGTTGAGAGGAGTCTGGGGGAGGAGGAGGAGTTGAATCTGAGAGATGAGCCTGATTTATTAGAAGTTTCAGAGGTGTCTTCCTTTTCTGGAACTCCCTCCCTGATTGCACCTCAGGTGTTAACTGTTAATCAGGAAAGTGTGCCAGAGGCTTCAAGCAATGATGAAACTGCCGGATGCTGGCTTGATGTTAGGACTAGGATGCTAGTCCTAGGATGCTAGGACTAGGAGAAGATTGAGACATCAATCTCAATTAGAAAAGAGACGTCCAGCCAAGGATTAATTAAAGAGACAACTCTTTTGGGTCTGGTTTTTTTTTTTTGCTTGAATATTTGAACTTTGGATTCTCACCTGTGGATACAGGCGAGACAGAACACAATCTAATATGCATTTAATAATGGCAGACATATTTACAGCACACTGAGAAGAAACCGCATGAAAGACTGGCATTGAATTGTACCATTTCTTTGAGTCAGAAACCAATTGTTTTTTTCTTCAGCATGATAACTTCAAATAACTGCTGATACATCCTTGCTTGCCCATGCAAGCTGAAAGCTCCATCTTTTCATTAAACAACAACAGTGCAGAAGGACAGACCTTTGATTCAGTCTAATCCAATATTTTTTAACTATGACTGGTAATACCAAGTATTTCAGGCAGATTTATGTTTTTTTTCCCTGATTTTTTTTTCATATTGAAGATGGCAGGGCCTGAACCAAAGATTTTCCTACATGCAAAAACATTTCTTCTACAGTCCACTTTCAAGGTGGTCAAGGTCAAGGAGGTGCACCAAGAGAAAGCCAGAAGCAGAGAATCACCCAAAGGAACAGAACTAATAAAATCATTTTTCTGCTCACTCCTGCAGCTACAGTGAATAGGTAGTTTAAGTGACTCTCATCTTGGGTTTTAGGGCAGGGAGAAGACACTAGAGGTAGATGAAATGGCTATGATTCACAATCCCCACATTGTGCAGGTTGTTCAACTGTCATTGGTTTTGCTTCTTTTCAGCAGGATCTGTGCAGATTGGGTGATGAGAGATACAGAGTATGTTATCAAAAAAAAGAAGAAGAATATTTATAGCTCAGGGTTCAAACAAGAAGTCCTTGGAGTTCTCTGAGCTGGGTTGTTTTCTTGGCAGATGTTTCCTTACCTAAACTAGGTGACATTATCAATGAATGAATGAATGAATGAATTCTTTATTGGCCAAGTGTGATTAGACTTGGCTTCATATGCTTGTTGGTGTACATAAAAAAAAAAGATACATTTGTCAAGAATGCTAATAAGAAGTGATTCCTCTAATGATGTTGGCTAGTTTGGATAATGAAATGTCTGCAAGGAAACAACAAAGCCCAGAGAGAATAAAATAGAATGTAGAATAGAATAGAATGAGCTGGAAGGGACCTTGGAGGTCTTCTACTCCAGCCCCCTGTTCAAGCAGGAGCATCAAAGACCCCTCAGAGTAGATGTTGTCTCTTTCTGCAGCCTCTGATGCTCAGGTACCACTTGGCTTGTCAACTTGTCTGTAATCCAGGAGTGTGGATAGTACAATTGAAGCATGTCTACTAAGATGGTAACAGTCTGGTTAGAAGATTTGGGCAGTTGTAGTTCAACATCTGTGCATTGTTAAGACAGGCTGATAGTGAAAACCTGACTTAGGTAGCTGTATTCCATGATTCATCAACAAGCAGTCAAGAAACCTCTAAATAAGAAAATACAGTAGTTCGTATAATTGTTTATGGTGTGTTCCCATTATTTAAGCTCATTTTCTTGCTTCCTATTCTAATAATGTTGAAATTAGGGTTCACACAAGGAAATTGTTCACAAACAAGAATAGGAGAAAGAGAGAGGGAGGGAGGGAAGGAAGGGAAGGAAGGGAAGGGAAGTTAGTTAGTTAGTTGTCCTCAATTTGCTCGTGTCATTGGCCTCAATGAGATGTCTGCCCATGGATCTGAGTCTTCCAGTTGCATATCTATAAAAGGTGTTGGATTAGATAGTTTCTCCCAGCAGGACATTTTGTAAATTATTACATTTTCATGTTTCCATTTTTACAGTCTCACCTTGACATCTTGGAGCAAACCAGGAATACAAAAAAAATCTTCTTCAAGAGGCAAATCCTTTGCTACACTCTAGCGGGAAATGCGTGCCCACTGCTTACCATCACTGCCATGCCTCAATCGGAAAGCAGGAATGACCTGGAGCAGTTCCGTAAGTCACTTCTTTCATTTGGTTCTTTCTCAACCCTCTCTAGATCTCAAGTTACCTACATCTGAATGTCATAAATGGCATCCAGTAAAACCATGAGCTGGGTTGACATGGCTCATCCATTTTCATTGCTGTTGAGAAAAGCTCATTTTTGAGAGAATTCTTGAATATGTGCTTGCAGAAAGGGAAAGGTGTGGATCTGATTCATACTTTCCATGACAGAGTTATCTGGATTGATTGTCGTTCAGTATTCTGCATGAACCTAGCTATTGTGCTTTGTGACTTAAACTGGAACTATGTAGTTCCAGTTTATTCAACAGCCATGTTAAACAATGGTGGCTAAAACTATCAAATAAGTCATTGGTTTGCCTCCTGGTGTGAAAGATCTATATGAAGGACAGTTATTTCAGGAACAAATATCCATTCAGCAGCTGTCACTATATAGTTAAATATAATTCAATGTAAGGTAGGCATAGATTTGTTGCAATAATGCAGACTATTTGTTTTTATTGGGCAATATGGGACAAAAATGAAAGACTATGTCATGTTCAGACTTGCATTGGAGCAAGACTTCAAAAGTATCTCCTTTTAAAAATAGTTTTTATTCAATATTGAAAAAAAGAAAAAAGAAGAAGATACTGTCAAACACGGTAGCTTCAGAAAGAATTATCTTCATTTTTGTTTCATTGAAGCAACACAGAGAATTACAGCTTTTGGAACCTTTGATTTATTTGCTTTGACTTTGTAGATGTTCTCTAATTTACAGAACAAGGAAATTGTTATGAAAGGTTTCTTTTGTATGTTTCAAAACGATAAATGCGGCTCAGATTTGCAAAAATGCAATAGAGGTGGAAAGGTCTTGTTGATAGAAGAAGGAATGGAAATGTTTTCAGATTAGTCTTTGCTACTTGACAATTGGCCATGTGGACACCGGCTGGTATCTGGTACAGGAGAAGTAGAGGTGCTACTAGCAATTCTGTTTTTATTATTATTATTGATCCATCTTCAACCCTTTCAGCTCCTAATGAATGGTGTGATTCTTTTCTCTTTCTGGGATTACATCTTTTCCTATTTTATTTTAGAGTTAAGCTTGGATTCACTCATTGTGTTAAATATGATTTGGATTTCACATAATCTATGAACATAATCTATTTTGGCTTATAACCCTGATTCTTACTTTAGCATGCTATGCAAATTTAGCCAATTAAGATTTATTCAGTAAATCATGTTGAACATCCTGGTTTAACATGATATGTGAACTCAGCCTGATATTGCTTCCTTAGAGAATTCTTTACATAGATACACAATATTTATAGATAACCAAGCTGGGAAATAATTTAATTTTTCAGCTTTTATAAATGGATTGCTTGCCTACATCTATATATTTATTAAGGCACATTGGTTGTGAATTCATGAGACTATTATCCTCATTGCTGAGGATAATAGGTTTTGGAGTGCAGGCAAGAAGTGATGGGGGGGGGGGCATTTCTAAATCCCATATGGCATTATTACCAATGCATATCTGACTTCTATAGTATGGTTAGACTAAAAAAAAAAGCAGCTATCATGGAGTCATGATATAGCAATAGCAATAGCACCTATATACCATTTCACAGTGCTTTGCAGCCCTCTCTCAGCATTTTACAGAGTCAGCCTATTGTGCCCCAAAATCTGGGTCCTCATTTTACTCACCTCAGAAGGATGGGAGGCTGAGTCCACCTTGAGCCTGCTGGGACTCGAACTACTGGAAGCTGGCAGTCAGCAGAAGTAGCCTGCTGTACTCCATTCTAACCACTGCACCACCTCAGCTCTACAAATTTATTTAATAATAAATAAATAAATGAAACTTTTTTCATCCTGGGATGAAGGTGGAAGTGGCGTCTCTTGTGTACACAAACTAGCTGAACTGTCCTTCACATTTTATTTCAATATATGAGACAACATCCTGTTCCACCTATGGGAGAAGAGAGGTTATTGGATAAGCAACATGATTTTCAAGCTCTGACATCCAGTTTTTTTGCTCACCCAAATAGAGGGAAGTGAAAAGTTTAAAGAATAAAAGGCAACACAGGAAACTGTGATGGAATATGGTAGAGATCAGAATGGTTTGCAAAGATACAAACGTATGGGGAAGTATAGTGCCTAAAGCAAATGTAAACTACATTTTAAAATGGTTTTTCCGCCCATTGTATCTTGTAAGCTGCCCAAACTTATAAAGAGGATAAGTAACTTCTAAATGGATAAATAATTTGAGTATCAGAGAGAGCATTCAGGCAGGCCAAACATGTTTCCCAGAGAACAAGTCAGAAGGTGATCTCATAGGGCAAGAAACCTCAATGAAGCTATAGAATCTGGGTTTCAGAAGTTGGTGGAAAATTGCCTCTGGCTGATGAGTTTCTTGGTGTTAATAGCTAAGGCTGAGGTCCCTCAAAGCTCTGTCTAACTTGCTTTCCTCTATGGTCTGGGAGAATTAAACTATTATTTTTCTTATGCCAAAGAACTGTTTAAAATATTTAAAGTGTCCCTGGTTGAAAGACCTATCTCAGCTTACCTATACTTATACTTTCAAGACATTTTGAAACAGGCATTGCAGTTCATCAAGACTTGAGTCTATGGAGATTCTCAATCACCCAGGTCAAGGTTGTCCCGAAGATGCTTTTCCAAAAGGCATCTGAACTTTCTTGATTCTTTTTCCTTGAAAACATTTCACTTCTCATCCAAAAAGCTTCTTGGATGAGAAGTGAAACATTTTCAAGGAAAAAACCAAGGAAAAAACCAAGTTGTCTTTTGGAAAAGCACCTTTGGCTCAGCAAGACACACAGTAGATTAACTGGAGTTTCTCCAGTGGTATACAGACCAAGCTGCTTGGGCTCTGTTACTAGATGTCCTAGACTGGACCTGCCATTGGTGTCCTGGTGGCGTAAAACATCAATTTCTGCTTGAGTTTGCCTATTGTTCTACTTAGCTTCTGCAATAATTGGTTATTCCTTATCACCAACAGAACACAGGCAAGAGGAGAAACAAACCACTCTAATGTTCAACTCTTATGAGGAGTGTATGTTTTATACATCCCAGAGCCACAGCCCTTTTCTAATTCTAGAGATATGGATCAATTCTCACAAGCTACCTGAGCCTGCTTATTAAAATGTCATTCTGTTTCTAGAAACAGAAGAAGAGCCCTCTTAGAATTAATTGAGCTTGGTCTCTCAAATGTTCTTGTGCTGACTAGGCTTCCCAGAAAGTCAATTTGGTCATTCCATTCTGCACCCATTATCTTATGCCCCCTCTTCAATGACCCATTTTGGGACCTCGAAGTCAAGCAAATGTCTGTGAGGGGCTCTTGCTTATAAACGAAAATAGAGATCCTACCCAGAACTATTTTGTTATGAAAAGTGTAACACTTTATTATGCATTGTGCTCAGGCTGCATCTTATAGAAACTGCACCGATGGGAAAAATTAAACTGTCACTGAGCCAAACACTTAATGATCATGTTAGAAAAAAAAAAAAAGAATGGTTGCTGTGTAGCCTGTTGAGTTTAAAAACTGTGAGGTAATTCATCTGCATTTCATAAGGGCTACTGGTGGTGCCAAAAGCTTCTATGTGTACCTTTTCATGTATGTATAAGTGTGCAAGTGTGTACACTATGTGTTTAGATACAAGCAATTAGATTCAGTTGTAAAAGATTCAAGTCAGTTATTTTATTGATTTCTGTCTATATTACAAGAATCTCCACAGACTGCCTTCCCTTGGAGCAAACAGGTAAGGTTTCATGGACCTTGGTACTATGTATGTGTGTGGGGGGTGGGGTGGGGTGTCAGGCTTATACCTCTTGTAGCTGTGCAAGAACTCAAGGCTATTTTCTCACTTGACCCCTCATCCTTGCCCGACTAGGAATTTTCAAAATGAATCCTGTTAAGGGGAAAAAAAACCCACCTTGATGCACATACATTCAGGCTTTCTGTATTTGACAGAGAACACAACACCCGCCCCCCCTCACACCATGAATTTTAATCCTGCAGCATTTGCAAGTGCTCTGCTGAAATTTGGCAACCTCCCTCCCAGAGGGAACTTATTTTTTCTCAGCTGCATGACAGCCGAAGCTTTGTTAACTTTCTTCCTGTATTTGCATTTTTTAAAAAAAAATTAAAAAAATGTTGAGCTGCCTGGATTCCATTTGTGAAGAAATATGTATACTTTGGTCATTTCTTCTCCAAAATGAACAAAAGAAAATTCTCACCAACTCTAGCACTCAACAAAATTCTCCCCAAGTCTCTATTCAAGGATACTGCAAAATTGTATATTGTATTCCTGCTATATAAGGGTCTTACAAAAAGGAGATGATGGGGGTGGAAGCTGCACTGAATAGATTGCATTGATGCTTTCCATTGTCCTGTTTTTTTAATTTACTTTATTTTTAGGCTTTTCGTATTACTATTGTTATGGATTTAAAATTTTATGTTTTATCACTTATTTACACGGGTAACCACCACGAGTCTTTTCAGGCTCAATAAAACAAACTCTGTTTCAATATTTTTTTAAACAAAGCTAAATATTGTGGGATGCCAGAATTGTAATAGCTAAGCTTTGTAAGCTATCTGCCTGAAAGGAAGAATTTTGTAGTTTTCTTTACATTTGGATTTCATTAAATATCAAGGAGGTTCTGCCCCCATTATGAAAAATTATAAGAACATGGGATAATTCTAACACAAACTGAATAAACAAGGATGAAGATGTCCTTAAATCTAGCTTGACTCCTTATAACTACATGGACCATTCAGTGTTCTTGGCAATAACCTAGAAGAAATTTGCTATCACCTTCTTCCTGCTTGTATTTTTTTACTTTTCACTTGAGCCAAAAGCTAACCTAGGTGGACCCAGCTTAACTTCAAAGATCAAACAAAGCAAGCTAGATCCTGCTATTTTCTCAAAATATAAGCCTGGTTACCTTTTGTTAGCAGTGATGGGGGTCAATTTTTTTTTTACTACTGGTTCTGTGGGCGTGGCTTGGTGGGTGTGGCAGGGGAAGGATACTGTAAAATCTCCAGTCAGAGGTGATATTTGCCAGTTCTCCAAACTACTCAAAATTTCTGCTACTGGTTCTCCAGAACTGGTCAGAACCTGCTCAATACTACCTCTGCTTCCATACCATTCTTCTCAAGGCATTTAACAAGGCATTTAACAGCTTCTATGAATGAATTCGGTACAATGGAAGAAAGGATAATCCTTTTTATATCCAAGTCCTACAGTTTTCATTTGAGAAACTTGTTTGGAAAATCAAAGACTACAGGGGTATAATCACAGGGACATTATTTGTAAGCAATGAGGGAGATTCTCAGTTAAAAATCAGTACGTGTAATAGTATGTAGGGATGACCCTGGGAGGCAGGAGGAAGAACCACACACTAACAAATCAACATGAAAAAGTTATCTGAGTCCACAAAAAGAGGAAGAGCATAGGAGAAGTTTCAGAAGGGGCCCTCCAAAAGTTTTTTGAAGAGCAAAAGAAAAAGAAGGGAGAAATACTTTCTAACTTGCAACATTTGGTTAACGTTGTGTTCCATTATTGTGCTTCTTGTCTGGTGTACCTCAAAGGGCTGGTACTGAATTAAGTCTACGTGTAGCTTAGCATTTCTACTCCTTCTCCTCTGATAGAAAATTATGCTAACTTTAATGAGTACTACTGTCTTGATGGATTTGCAGTTTTACATGTCACCCATAGTCATTGGGTTAACCTCCACACAATTTAAAAAAACCCATATCTTTCCTAGAAAATGTCATGATATATTAATGGAAATAGCAAACTCAGCTTGGTGCATGCTCAGAGTGGTAGCTTTCCAGCAAAATCCATTTCTTAGGATGCCTGGGGTTGCTTGATCCATGTTTGGAAGAGGAAGAAGGGCCTATTCTTTTCAATAAATGCTGCTTCTCTGGGCTCTTCCCAATTAACAGCGCCAGCAGAGAAATGAGAAAGTGGAGCAGTGAGCAATGGTCATTTTTGCAGGGCGCTGTGAACTAATGATTGTGTGGAAAAAATGTACACAGTTTAATTAAGCACATTGATTAAATCAATATGTTTCAAACAGCTTAGCGCTCCAATCAGCTTAATCTCATTAAATGTAATTTGGGCCTTGATAATTGATTAATAATGCATTAGGGTTTATGAATTATTGACTCCTGAGTTATTATAACTATGCCTTCTCCCTGCATGACAGGCATTGCTGCATGTTAATTATGAAGAGCACCCACTCTTCCCTTTCTTTTCAATAACTTTCAGAGAAAAAATGGAGCCCAGAGTAGGAAATCTATGAGATTATGGCCTTCTTAGAATGGTTTCATTGAATAAATATGTAGTAAATATGTAGCATGTATCAGGGGCAAGAAACCAGGAGCCAAACACTCTGAAATTGGAGGAATTGCAATGCCCTTTGGAGATGAAGTTAAGCAGTCCTTACCCTTCTAATACTTACAAATATTTTACAATTTATAAGTATTCATTATCTGACCCACTGCAGTTCCTGATATACTAGATTTTCCCATCTACTATACTAGTAAGGACCATTGTCCTTGCTAAGTTTTCCTTCAAACTATAGATGCAGTTGAGGTGATTTCTTTGAAGTTGAGTTGCATTTCCTGAGGTTCAGTAGTAAATTCCCATCACTTCTCCAATGTTAAGCAGGCATAATTGAAAAGGTCAGATGTTGTAAAGTTTAAGTAAGAGCTATCTAGGCACTCAAGTAGAACCAGAGAGAACGTCTTGCCAGCCCATAAATGGCTGATGGGCCATATTTTCTATACTATTATCTGAGTCAAGAGACAGTTCTAGCTAAGGTTGATGGCATAAAGCATCACTATCATTTCTAGATTGGGCTGGGAAATTCTCCTGAAATCTAGAATTGCTCCTGCCCATAAATTTTGATTGAATTTGACTACCTTCACCAATGATCTGAGCCACAAGAAGTCCATGAACATCCCTTGTGGATGATTTTGCTCGATTTTCTTTCTCATGCTTCCTCCATCTTTTCATCTTTGGGATCAATAATCATCCTCTATTTCATCAAATGCTAAATTGTCTCTGATCAACTGTTTCCAGCAATTATTGCTAATCATTTTTGAAACTCACATTCTTTTTTATTGTGTTTTTAAAGCTTTCTCTCCCGAACCTATTCAAGTTGGACATTGCCATCTTCGATAGTTTTCAGGATATATTACCTCTGGGTCCTTGGTGCTCTCTGAGTTTGGTGAATTTCTTGCAGTCATTTCATTATAAAACTGTAATGTCATCAATGAGCACCAAAGGTGTTACCTAGTTTGATAATGAAATGTCTGTGGAATCCTTGGTTCTCCCTGAGCTTGGCTGTTTTCTTGTAGATGCTTCATTGCCCAAAGTAAGTAACATCATCAGTGCTAGACATAATGAAATATCTGCAAGGAAACCACCAAGTTCACAGAGTAAGTACCCCTCAGTTCAACTGAGCTACAAATATTTTCTTCTATTGGTAGGTTATATCTCCTTTCCTTCTCCAGGCAGAAAACTGAAGGGTGTGTGCCATGTTGCTTTTCTCCTTTACTCAGAAAGAATTATCCTATCTGTGTCTAATGACTAGGATGGTCTTGGAGAAGACAGGAAAATAAAACCTACCTGTTTCAATAAAAAAGGAATACTTAGTGAATATGGGGTAGCGAACTGACAAAGGGGGTAATTAAGAGTAGTTAAGTAGCCTTCAAGTTGTATTCTTCTAGTAGTAGAATGCAGCAAGTGCAGTTTTTAAATCTCCCTTAAGCCACACCCTGACATTATTTCAGTTCAGGTTCAAGTCCCAATCAACCATGGAACTGATTCCATGATTTGAGTCACAGCCCAACCTACCTTGTATAAATATTGCATGGTGGGGAATCAGATGCGAACCTAAGTCTACCTCTTTAAGGCAGAAAAGGCTGGTTCTAATTAAAATAAGAAATAGAACACCATAGTGGAGATAATATTGTTGAACCACACTGTAGCAATAGAATAGAATAGAATAGAATAGAATAGAATAGAATAGAATAGAATAGAATAGAATAGAAT
>NW_020769351.1:8234955-8255264 GCF_900518735.1 Pseudonaja textilis
ATAGAATAGAATAGAATAGAATAGAATAGAATAGAATAGAATAGAATTCTTTATTGGCCAAGTATGATTGGAGACACAAGGAATTTGTCTTGGTGCATATGATCTCAGTGTACATAAAAGAAAAGATACATTCATCAAGAGTCAAGAATCATAAGGTATAATACTTAATAATAGTCATAGGGTACAATAAGCAATCAAATCATACTAGGAAACAGTCCATAAAAATAGTATGGATACAAGTGACAAAGTTACAGTCATACAGTCACAAGTGGGAGGGGATGGGTGATAAGGAGTGATGAGAAGATTAACAGTAATAGTAGTGCAGACTTTGTAAATAGTTGGACAGTGTTGAGGGAATTATTTGTTTAGCAGAGTGATGGCGTTTGGGAAAAAACTGCCCTTGTGTCTAGTTGTTCTGATATGCAGTGCTCTATAGCGTCATTTTGAAGGTAGGAGTTGAAACAGTTTATATCCGGGATGTGAGGGGTCTATAAATATTTTCACAGCTCACTTTTTGACTCATGCAGTATACAGGTCCTTGATGGAAGGGTGGTTGGTAGTAATTGTTACAAGTGTGGAAACTGTTCTCCCTTCCTACATAAAGTTGTGTTTATTTTATCTACAAGTTTCAATTGCTTTGAGTCAAAATTCAGCAATAAATAAAACAGCTTTATTCATGGGGTGCAATGTCTTTTAACTGCAAGACACACAGAGTTAGGGTGGCCTATAAATTATATTATGAATGAATGAATAAATGAATGAGCGAGCTGCAATGCCATTGCTCCTTCATTCCCAACTCTGCCCATTTTGCAATTCCTAAAGTCCTCTCTCTCCAAATGCTGCAAAGCGAGAACACAGTTACCTTCCTTTTTTGGGGGGGTGGGGTAAGAACTTCCATTAAAACAGCCATGTAAGCAGATACTTAATCCCCACTCCCCTAAGGAAAAACCTGAATTATTTCTGAAACTGCCTTCCAAATCTGACGTACATCAAGAAGCTTTGCCCATTTTGCTTCATACGTCACCGGCCATAGCCTTTGCTTCCTCCCCCAAAGACCCCTGCCATAAAAAACAGATATTGTGCCATCTGTTTGTTTTGTTGGTGACACATGAACTAAATTGGCCTGGTTATTTTCCTATTTCTCTTCCCCAATGAACCTCTTTTGCTCTAGAAAATGCTTTGAATTTGTTTCTAGCCTGAAGATGAGTTAAATTTCCTTACCTGATTTTGAATATTGAATATTTATCTCCTTTTTTTTTGTATTGCCATTGAATTCTTGGAATGCAACACCTACTTCTCCTTCAGTTGTACAAAGGGGAAAGAGAGAAAATGAAAGAAAAGGACAAAAAAAAAAAGGAAAGAGAAAGAAATGGCTGGAACATTGTCTTCCAAACAACAAATGAACATTTGCTTTGTTCCTTAATAGCTGTTACAAGCAACTTCCTTTTTCATCCCACCGTACAGCCCTTGAAACAAAATATTTGTCTCAGATGAGAAGGAAAACAACTGAAATTGGGCTTTGACATGAATATTAATTGTGTGAAGCTAGACTGTAAAAAATGTAGAAAGTCTTTTTCTTTTGTCTCTTGAAATAAGCAGCCAGTAGCAATTACATTCTCTATGTAAAAATGATTTCAAAAATCCAAGGCTTTTTTATTATTATTTTGAAGATGTTACGATGAAAGTTGCCTGAGTACAGTAAGAAAAGTGCATAGCACAAAACCTCATCTTAGACTTATAAACTAAAAGTGTTTGTGTCTAACACAAAAATAGGGGTGTATATTAAGACTCTAATTTTTCTTATTTCTGTTCTGTACAACATGGGCAGCTGTTTCTTTTCTCTGTCTTCTAAATCCCCTAGAGCCAAGAAATCTGCATCATCAACATTCAGGAGTAATTTTCACTTTCAAAAAAACCCCTCAACAAAATAGCTTTATAGGCTTCCCTAGACTTAAGGTGCCTAATTCAGTTATTCCTAAATAAATCATCCTCTCCCCACTTAAAAAAAAGTGATCAAAACCCACAGCTTCATCCGTGATAATACCTCCCCTTGTTCCTTTCAAAAATGAATCTGAAAAATAGAGTTAGAAAAACAGACTCTCTCTGGCTGCAGAATATTAGGCTGCCCTTGCTATATTACATTTTGAGTTGCCATATTGACTATCGCTCACAATTTGGATGGGAAGCCAGTTTGCATAGATGACAATGCAAAACAAACACATAAACTGAAGGGCAGATTAATAAACAGCGGGCTGCAAAACATTGGTTTTGCTAGTGGAACCAAATGAGAGAAGATGAATCTGATTTTCTCCTGCCATGCCAATGAGTTTTCCTGTGGTCTCTTCTCTACGCTGATTACAATCTATATCAGCAGTATTAACTTAAAGGGATTGATGAGTGATATACTTGTATGTAGCCTAGCCATTACATTATTCTGTGCTACACACAGCTGCCCATATTCTAAGAAAGCTAAGATGGCCTCATGTATGCTTGAAAATGAAGAGGACAGACAGGGCATGTCCTGAAGATGTTTTCAACACCCCAACCTGTCCTGATTGCAATCTATATCAGAAGTATTAACTTAGAGCAATAATAGCAATGGCACTTAAACTTTATATATTGCCCCATAGTGCTTTACAGTAGGGCAGTACATCTCTGGCTGATTTACAATGTCAGCATCTTTCCCCCAACAATCTGGATCCTCATTTTCTCAACCTCAGAAAGATGGAAGGCTGAGTCAACCTTGAGCTGGTGGGAATCAAACTGCTGGCAGTTGGCAGAATCAGCCAGCAATACTGTATTCTAAATACTGCACTACCAGGGCTCTACCACATCTACTATTTTAGTTTACATATTAGATTACAGATTGCATTTAGATTTACATATCCTACGTGCAAGAATAAGGTAGAACCATCAGCTTGAAAAGCCCCAGTGAAGGCATTGTACTTTTGGCATGCCACATTGAAAAGATCAAGCTATTATTGAGGTTTCAATATCAAACTACATAACATCATCAGCCCAACATTTCTGTTGTTGCATGAGACACTTGTTCAGTGAATTTTGCCCAATTTTACAACCTTTCTTGCCTCAGTCATGAATGTGGCTTCTCCATTGACTTTGCTTATCAGAAGGTTGCAAAAGGGGAAATCACACAACCTTGGGATGCAGCAATGATCATAAATATGAACCGGTTGCCAACCATCTGAATTCTGACCACATGATCATGGGGATACTGGTAAGGTTGTCACTGTGAAAAATGGTCATAAGTCATTTTTCCCCAGTGCTGTTCTAACCTTGAATGGTTACTAAATGAATTGTTGTAGGATGAGACTACCTGTATTCTCTTCTATTGATGCATGTCATGTCATCAGGACCATGGATAGCTCTGAAGCATTAGACTGTTTCTCATAGTACAGCATCTCCTCCAAACTGAAGCCCACAGGTCATTTTATGACTCTTGTGTCCCTTTAACATTTTCCTAATATGCTTGTGGACAATGGAAACTCACCATGTATTGGGTGTTTTTCTTGTGGGGGGTGGATTCCTTTGAATCAGTGTGGACTCCTGGCAATTACCTGGGCAAGTCCCTGCAGTTTTCATGGTACAATTTTGGAAGTGGTTTGTCACTATGAGATTTCTGGGGCTCAGAAGTTTTTGTTTTTGTTTTTTCTTTCCTAGCACTTTGATTGGGTCAAAATCACCTACCAGCTTTGTTCCTAGACATGGGATTAGAACTCCCCATTTCCTGGTGTCTACCCTGGTTCCTTAACCATTACATTAAATTGGCTGTCAGCCTTAATGGCGGCTTTGTCAACATTTCAACTGGTGGCACACAAAGCCTTATTTTCATTTAAAATCAGATAAGGATTGAGGCCAACTCTCTCCACTTCATATGGTTCATAGTAAGGTCTGTGAAAGCTGTTAAATTGTTTTCCCTGTCTTCCCAAACTGTATAAAGTTTGATATCCAGTTCAGCCTAGGCTTGAAATGCAGAGAAAAGTTTGAATGGAATACATTGATCTCATGCTATTATTAACGATCAAGTTCTCTCCCTCTGTATTCCTCTTCCTATAAAAAGCCTGCTGATCTTTTGAAAGGAAAAAAAGTTGCTTTTCTTAATGGGGCTAAAACTATTCATTCTAGTTTTTGACAGAGATTTATCTACCCTTCCTACATGCATCTTTTGAAAGAGATTTGAAGCCTGCAGTGGGATGGAAGTCATGCACCCCCTGCTTGGAATCCAAGTATAAAAAAGTTTTCTAAAAAATGAAGAACAAAAACAGGCAGAACTTCACAGAAATGATAAGGCATCCATTATTTTTTATGTCATTAACATTTGCAGATGTATTCTTTTAGTTAAATGAATGGCATTTTTTAATTTAAAGGGCTTTTGGATGTTTGCTGATGTATGAGAAAAAGAAAAAAATGGATTGAAAAAATAGCACTATGTAGCTATCAATGGCTTTTTGTACAAGAGGAAGTAGAATTTAACAGAATAACAGAGTTGAAGGGACCTTGGAGGTCTTCTAGTCCAACCCCCTGGTCAAACAGGAGACCCTGACCTATACCATTCCCAAAAACAAATGCTTGTCCAATCTCTTCTTAAAAACCTCCAGTGTTGGAGCACCCACAACTTCTGGAGGCAAGTTGAATTTGATGCTTCCTTATTCTGACATGCCAAGCTGCATAACTAAAGTAGATACTTCTCTGCAATTTTCAACAGAAACATTTCAAGATGACCAAATCCCCAAAAATCTAATTTTCTCCCTTTGGAATCTGGAAATAAGGCAAGTGGCATCAAAAAGATAGAAGGCTGTATAATGTTGTTTGTTGATTATAGCACATTCCATCTGATGCACTGAGCCTGTCATCAGATGGCACACATTTCTACCCATTTTCCTACCATCTATCAGCAGAGAGAGGAAAAACAAATTACACATTGAGATGCCAGAAGGTTCACAGTTTCTATGCAAAGTTCAGAACTATATTCCCCTCCCCCCCAAAAAAACCAGCACAGCAACCTAATTCCCCATCTAATGTTGGGAATGTGATCTTGAATATTTGATCTTGAATGTGATCTTGAAAAGAAGAAGGGGTCAAGCTATTCTCCAAAACACCTGAGGGTAGGATAACAAGCAATGGGTGGAAACTAATCAAGGAGTGAGCTTTCCTTCCTGTATCTGTCATGTTCAAGTCAGAAAGATGGGCTTCCAGCAGCTACTCTGAGTTTGAAAAATCAGCCTTGGATGAGATAAAGGAAACCACTGCCCCAAGCAGTAGAAGCAACTATTCAGCTTTGATTTTCAAGTCATCTGCCTTTCCCATTTTTTGGAAAGATTCATGTGTCCCACATCTATCTTTGCACTTGGTCTGTGATAACTGTATCTCCAAAGCACCTAATGGCAGGATAAGAAGCAATGGGTGGAAACTAATCAAGGAGAGAAGCAACTTAGAACTAAGGAGAAATTTTCTGACAGTAAGAACAATTAATCAGTGGAACAACTTGCCTCCAGAAGTTGTGAATTCCCCAACACTGGAAGTTTTTTTTTAAAAAAATGCCTGAAATGTTGTAGTGTTTCCTGCCTAAGCAGGGGATTGGACTAGAAGATCTCCAACTCTTCCAACTCTGTTATTCTAACTGTAGGGATGATCCTCTACTTACAACCATGTGGGACAATAACTTCTGTTGCTAAGTAAGGCAGATATTGTGAGTTGTGCCTGATTTCACAAGCTTTTTTTTGCCGAGGTTGTAAAGCTATCACTGCAATTAAGTGAACCATGGAGCTGTTAATTTAGTCTGGTTTCTCCCATTGACCTTACCTGTTGAAAGTCATCTGGGAAGGTCACATGATCTGGGGACACTGCAACTATCATAAATACATACCAGCTGCCAAACACCCGAAGTTTGATCACCTGACCAGAGGGATGCTATGATGCTTGTAAACCAGTTGCAAGTTATGGTACTTTTTTCGATGCTGTTGTAATTTTGAATGGTCACTAAACAAATGGCTGTAAGTCAAGGACTACACATACCCTTGAAACTCTTTCTGCTTGCAAATAATTAAAATCAAATGTCACAATTTTCTACCCATTTTGATGCAGGAAACATGCTGAACATTGTATAAATAGGACTATATCATCAACCAATCAATTCCTAAAGATGGCCATTACAGGGCAGCAAGAGAATACAGATAACTCCAACTCTTAGTTGCCATCTAGTGTTCAACTACAGTTTTGCAACCCAAACATGGTAGTCCTTGTACAAGCAAAATTGGAATGACTTGGTTTAAAAACAAAAATAACCAAGGAACAAAACTGTTGCTGACAATAAGCAGGCATCACAGAAACATTGAATAATGTAATTGGAGGGAATGCAAGATTTGGTTATGGGAGCTTCCCCACTGGAAGCTTTCAAGAAGAGACTGGACTGCCATCTGTCAGAAATGGTGTAGGGTATCCTGCTTGGGTGAGGGGTTGGATTATTCTGGTTTCAGGGAGTTATCTTCATTATTTCCCTATCCCAGAAAGTGATTTGACTTGAATCCTCAGATAGTCAGGGAGGCATCCAGTCTTGTCACTGGCTTCCGTGTCATAATATCTTTTGGAGAAGAAAGAGAACAATTCATGGTTTGTATTGTCTCTGTGGTGGGGAGATAGGAGCTGTTGTTGCTCTGTTTTTCTTCTTAATTTAATTTATGGGCATCACTATGATTTTTGGGACTGCTCCAGATTCTTTTCTTGTCTCTGGATGGCATGTTGAGGAGTAGAGACCAGTGGTGGGATTCAATTTTTTTACTACTGGTTCTGTGGGCATGGTTTGGTGGGTGTGGTGTGGCTTGGTGGGCCTGGCTTGGTGGGCATGGCAGGGGAAGGATACTGTAAAATCCCCATTCTCTCCCCACCCCACTAACCTGCTTTCCAGCCCCATTCTCCTGTGCAGGGCAACAAAAGGAGACCCACCCAATCATCTGGGACCCAGGAGGCAGAGAAGAGATGGGGGTGGGGCCAGTCAGAGGTGGTATTTGCCAGTTCTCCGAACTACTCAAAATTTCTGCTACCAATTCTCCAGAACTGGTCAGAACCTGCTGAATGCCATCTCTGGTAGAGACTAAGCTAGAAGGAATGAGACTGGTCACAAGTCAAGAGTGGTTAGTTGGTCTCCCTCTTGACTCCTCCTGACATGAAATCCTATACTCAAAATAGTCCTTAAACCATTAGGTGCTTTTGAGTTGGTTTTGACTACTAATAACCGCATGGAGAAATTCTCACTCTGTCTTAAATGTATAAGACCTTAACAAGGTTCTCTTTAATTCCAGCCTTCCATCTTTTTACTCTCTTCCCCTTCCGTTAACTTTGCAAACAGGTTTAGTGCAGCTCTACTGATGAAGTGCTTGGCTCCTGTTTGTAGTGTTGGGAATGAGGATTAACAGAAATGTACCACTCGGGCTATGCTGATTTTAACACTGAGAAAGGAATAGAGAAAGCAAACTCCAAAAAGCAATTGTACCCCTGCCAAATAGAACTAAACTAAAGGATCATTTGCAGTCATTTTCAAACAGTCTCCTGAAAGTAACTCTCCCATGAAGGTGTTCTTGCCAAGCAACAGATGCATGTCTGACATAGAATATATGAAGTGCTCCAAAGGAGCAATTATACGTGAGCTTCAAATTGGTGTTTGCGAGCATGCATGCACATGGATGCATGCTTACGAAAAAGAGAGGGCATAGCCTCTCCTGGTTTTTTTTTAAGCAATGCTATTGCAGTTAGTAAAGATTCTAGATTTTATTCCTTTGAATTATTAACATTTCCAGTCCCCAGAGAGTTTCAGATAACTCTTTGTTCTATTGTTTTTTTTAAATAGCCAACATTTAGCATGGCCGCTGAACAGGGGAGAAAAAACAATAAACCTCTTGTAAAATTGAACAATTTGTTTTCAGCTAGCCCTTCCAAATATTGACCTCACCACTTCACAACCAGAAACCTGGGGTCTTGTGTTTTTTTACCAGCTACAAACTGGATTATTTTATGCAAATTAAACATATGTTCTTAAATTCAGCCCCTCTTGCATGCCTAATACTAGATCACTAGATGGAGATAGAGATCTGTGGATCCCGGGAACTGCAAGGGAGGGTTCTGATTTGTTTGGATATTGGCTGACTTGTAAGCCTTGATTAAGTCTTAGGTTAACTATATTTCAATTTTCCTGGACTTTATCCCAGCCTAGAGAAGAGTTTTAAAGGCATATGAGAGTGAAGTCATAAGAACAGAAGCCTAGAGAAGGTGTTAATTTTGTTCCCTGTTGTTGTTTTGTTTTGAATACATTGAATTAGAATTTTACAGTACAAAGAAAGTATCAAAAGGAAAAGGGGAAAAAAATGAAAGGTGGAAAAAAAGAAAGGAAAACAGAATTTTGATTCCCATAATTCTTTCTTTCAAGTAACTGTCAACTTATTCTTTCCTGTCTTTCTTTAACCCTTTCTAATTCTAAATCCACAATTCATCAGTTCAGTTTTTTCTTCATTCAGAAAAAGTCCATGTATATCTTCTGGTCTTTTAAACCCCATCATTAGACCTTCTTCAATTATTTGAAATAAATGCCTCTGCCATATATTCAGTCACAGTCCAGTGTTATGTACCTGGTGGTGATATGACCTCCTTAAATGTATTATTTTACTTTTTAAAATTTATTTAATTTAATTTTTTATTTATTTTATTTTTTGGATTAATATGCTGCTTCTCCTCCAATATCTTGAGGCAGATTACATGGAGAATTCCCTTCATTGTATCCCCACAATAACCATCTCTTATGAATTATTTTGGGCTGAGAATTGCTCAGCAAGTAAAGGTTGAGGACAGACTTAAGTTATTCCAGTCCTAAGCACTTCACTTCCTGGCTCACATATAAGCTCCCAGAGAAAGCATGATGGAGAGAGAAAAACTTAGGTATCTCAGAACACTTCATCTACCTTCTGAATAAAAGCCCAGTCAAAATGCTGAGTAGGTTTGGAGCAGTAGTGGTATACTACCGGTTTGGCCTGGTTCTGCAGAGCCAGTAGCAGCGATGAGCAGCAGAGACTGAACTGGTTCTCTCCACCGCTCTGCTGTTGGGCCCACCCACCCACCTGGGTTCCCATAGTCACCTTTATCCTCTGAATTGGAAGCGCAGCTGCTTTGTGTGGCACAGAAGAGTGCCACGCGGCAGCTGCTGAGGCCAGGATTGTTCAGGCTTGCAGGAGGTGAGTTAGAATGCTTCTGCACCTGCGCAAATGCCTCTGCGCCTGCGCAAAGTATGCATTTGGCATGCATGTGCACACAAAGTGTGTGCACGTGTGCAAAACGCGCCCACCAAGTCATGCCCACTGAACCGGTAGTAAAAATATTTGAATCCCACCACTGGTTTGGAGGAGTCATTGGAAGCTGGCATTTGAAGATGCTCATGGACTACCTGTCAAGTTTAAGATTCCTGCCTGCCACCAGAATGGGTCCAAGAGGGACTGAGTCCTTTGTGGATAGTCTATTTAAATCTTGAACTGACAACAGTCCACAGAGATTCAGTGGCCGCGTGGATGATGGAACTGAATGGGTTTGACAAGAACCGTTCTCTTCCAAGTAAAAATAAAAATACATCTTTGTTTAAATGGTTAAAGCTTCACTTTTTGAATGATGCACTGAAAACAGGCAATAAGTGTAACAAAAACAATATCAGGGGAATTGGTACAAAGAGATTTCTCAGTGAATCTAGGTTAACTGCTAAGTATAATGAGTAACGTTGTGCACATAAGTTATAATTTTGTGGCTTCAAATCAACTTTGACTCCTGGCAAGTGCCAGGACAAGTTCCTGAGGTTGTTTTTGGAAGTGTTCTCAGAAAATTTTCAGAAAGTTTTTCATTTTCTTCTACCTTGGGATGAGAATGAGTGACTTTCCCCCAAAACAAGCAGCTGTCTTTATGCCTAAAGCAGGATTAGAACTCCTGGTCTCCCAGTATAGCACTGTATAGTAAGGTCTTATGCAAATACATACATTTATTCTACAAATCCATACGATGATTATATTCTTTTTCACATAAAAACAACTCGATAAAAATTGCTTTTTAAATAATGTCACAGGAGTAGAGAACATTGTGGTGTTCACAAGCCTATTTAATGGAAATACAGCTCTGTGTGTGTGCGCGTGTGTGTGTGTGTGTGTGTCTGTGTGTCCTATCTCTCACTCTGCAAGTGTTACTTCAGTAATGTGCAATCTGCATGGCCTCCATTACAATCCCAGCTCTAAGGAAAGTCAACAGGATGAATCCTGTGTTGGATTTTCAACAGTGATGCTGGTGTTTTGAGACCCCACTACTTAGATACCAAGTGAGTTTTGAACAATTATTAAGAAGATTATTTTTTCTTCTGGTGAGCTCCAGCCAGTACTCAATAAATATGGTTGAGCATAACTTGCTCCACTTTCAGTCCCTGCTCAGATGACTGTAGAAGGAACCTTAGATTGGGGAGGCTGCCATTGTCATATTTCGCTCAGGGAACATAAAATGGTGTGAAAAGGTCATGGCTTCATTTAATTCACCACTAGTAGGGCTCATCCCAAGATATGAGTTTCTCGAACCCTTTCTCCTCAGAAATCACATCTTGGGAAACCTACCTCCACCTCTGCAAAGCAATTTACAGAAAATTATATGATGCACCTATCCCAGACCCTATTTTCAAAACATATAGAAGAAAGTCAGCACTCAACACAAAATACTTAAGAGGAACTCAAATTGCTTCCTGCTTCAGAATAAATTCAGACTTTGAAATAGATATTATGGCAATGGTGCATGATGGATATTTCTGCTGCTTCGACTCCAATTTAGCATTGTCTGAATTTACAAGAATGACTTTGGTGTTAGGAAATAACAAGAGCATGGCAAGTGTAGGCAGAAGCAGGCATAGGATGCTACCATCTGTTGTCTTCTGTTCTCAGTTCCAGTGCTTTGTCTCACCTAATATCTGAGAACTAATAGCTGAGAACTACCATTGTTGAGTCTAAATGGATGGAGACATCAACTTGAGAAAAAAGGAGGATATGGATGGAATCCCTCCAGACTCCTATTACAAAATTCTACTTGAGATAATATGATAGACATGGTATCTCTGAAGAGGGTTTGACTCTGTCTGAATAAAGACACTAGTGGCAAGATGATTTTCCCTGTTTTGTTCATTATGCTCCTGGCTATTGTTGACCTACTTAATGATGCCAGTCTTAAGTAGGCAGCAGCACTCCACAATGAAATGAAGTATATTCCCATGCATACCAACAGACTATCCATTGAAATATGTAATGATAACTGACTGTTGAATATGAATATAAAAATCTGGTTATTGGCTGTTGAATAGCAGTGTAAGTATTGTTGCCAACCCGAGTTCTTAAATTAGGAGGCCAGGCCCAAACTTTGAGATGATCAGGTACTTAAAAGGTAAAGGTTCCCCTTGCACATACATGCTAGTCATTTCTGGCTCTAGGCTCATCTCCATTACAAAGCCAAAGAGCCAGTGCTGTCCAAAGACGTCTCCATGGTCATGTGGCTGGCATGACTAAATGCCAAAGGCACATGGAATGCTGTGACCTTCCCAACAAAGTGGTCCCTATTTTTCTACTTGCATTTTTACATGCTTTCAAACTGCTAGGTTGGCAGAAGCTGGGACAAGTAATGAGAATTCACTCCATTACGTGGTGCTAGGGATTCAGACCGCTGAACTGCCGACCTTTCTGATTGACAAGCTCAGCGTCTTAGCCACTGAGCCATCACATTCCTTTTGATCAGGTATTTAAAATGTCCCTATTAGTAAGAACTCTCCTTGTGACCTTGTGATTTTCTACACTTGCTCATTCTGTTTCATTCCACTGTGATCTAAACAACAGATTCTAAATGATAAAAGGCCATCCCATAACAAGGGCTTGCTCAGGAGTCAAAACTTTGGTGGAACCTCTTTGAGGGTGCCAGGGAGACTTAGGTGGTGCTTTGAATACTTGGCTTTAAGAGCTTCTCTTTAAGAGTCCTGATGATTTCCAGAGTAATAACCATTTGCTCATTCCCTGTTTATTAGTCTTGCCCACCTAGTTGCCCTGATATGTCTTGTTTCTAATTCTTAACATTTCTCTCTATTAGTGGTGTTCATACAGTGCAAATGTGCCATGATATGTGGCTGACAGCTGCTTCAGAATATGGTAAATTAGAATCAGAATAGAGCTGGAAGGGACCTTGGAGGTCTTCTAGTCCAGGCCCTGCTCGAGCAGGAGATCCCTATACCATTTCAGACAAATAACTGTCCAGTCTCTTCTTAAAAACATCCAGTGATGAAGCACCTTCAACTTCTGGAGGGAAGGTGTTCCATTGGTTAATTGTCCTCAATGTAGGGAAGTTTCTCCTTAATGCCAGGTTGCTTTTCTCCTTGATTAGTTTCCATCCCTTGTTTCTTGTCTTGCCCTCTGGTGCTTTGGAAAATAAATTGACCCCCTCCTCTTTGTGTCAGTCTCTCGAATACCAGACAGATAAGATTGAAGGAGAAACTTTCTGACAGTGAGAACAATCAACCAATGGAACAGAAGTTGCCCTCGGAAGTTGTGGGAGTGCCATCACTTGAGACCTTCAAGAAGAGATTGGACTGCCATTTGTCAGAAATGGTGTAGGGTCTCCTGCTTGGGTGGGGGGATTGGACTAGATGACCTATAAGGTCCCTTCCAACTCTGATTATCTGTATCTGTATCTGAAACTTGTACAGGAAGTACTAGTCTATGCTCAGTGTTACATCAACCATTGCTTTATTGTTCTAGTAACTGTGTCTTTACATGAAATCATCAATTCTCTTGGGTCACACGCTTAACAGTGAGTAAAGGCATCATGTCCCAATGTCTGGAACTCTTCTCTTTATGGCCTGGTCTTTTCAGTTCCTTTCTCTTTCAAAAGATTAGACCATTCATACCACGCTAGCACAAAAGGAGGTTGCCAGGCAACACAGCTCGTGAAACAACCCCACTAGGATATGAAAATGGAGAACAAGGCAGTTCATGGGCAAAAAGCAATTTAACTTTTGTAATGCTCTTATTTACTATGTGCAATGCTAGCAAAGGTTTTGGTGTGTATTATAGAGGCAGATATATAGTGTAAGAATGAAACAAGGAGGGTGTTGGATTTTTTTTCCTGGTACAAACTATGCCTGTACATAGATGCTTTGAAGCAAGATTAGGAAGGAGAGAGAAAGCATGGATGAAAACTGTCAGAGGAAGAAATCAGAAGCCCTTGAAAATTTGTGATGAAAGGAATATTGAATTTAAAAATACACTCAGCAGGTTGCAGCTTCTGGTCAATCTTGTCTGGTCTTGGAAGCTAAGCACAGTTGGATGTGTTTAATATTCTACAAGAAATTCTGGAGTTCTAGGGTAGATTGGGAAGTTGAAGTAGCATCCTAGATGTTAGGAAACTAAGCAGGGTTGGGTGTGCTTAATATTCTACAAGAAATTCTGGACTTCTAGGGTAGATTGGGAAGTTGAAGTAGCATCCTAGATGATAGGAAGCTAAGCAGGGTTGGATGTGTTTAATATTCTACAAGAAATTCCAGATCTGGATGTGTCCATGAAATCACAAGGTTGATATCAAGGTTGACATTTGTCTAGACCCTCTTTCATGGATAACTCAATGGAAACTTCTTTGGTGGCAGTTTTGTAGGACCAGAACTCACAGTCTCCTGATTTCTACCTTAATGTTAACTAGGTCAACCTAGTTCTCCATGGTTCATCTCAAACAGCGCCATTTCTGGTGGTGGTGACCAAATGCCACTGGACTCATTCAGGTAAGGCCTGAATAAGACAGACACATTCCATGCATGATGGACTACCTGCTTCTCTTCTGAATCTTGAGGGCAACAGTGATTCGTAACATTTTTTAAAATTACCACTTTAAAAAGATGAAAGCCACATAAGCAAGCAATAGCCATTTTCCAAGTGGCAATAAAGTATCTCACTTCATTTCTTGAAAAATAATCTCTCATTTCTGCGAATTCCTAAAGGGGAGCATTTCACCATTTTGAAAAAAATTATCATTTACTTTATTTAATCTTGGGTGATGAGCTAGAGTTTCCCATCTCTCTTGCTTTCAGAAACACTCCTAAAAAGTCTCTTTTCCTATTTGCAGAGCAAAATACAGATGTGGCTTGTGGGCACTGATCTGACTCCCTTCTATTTTTTCCCTCCCATTATTTAATTTACCAAGTTTTCCAGTTCAGAAATTCTTGACTTTCCTTCTGTGATCTTGAATTGTCCCGATCAAAGTAGTACCTCAGTAAGGAATTTCAAATTCTACATTAAATAATTTTAAAGTGTAAATCCTGCCTATGAGGAAAAGAAGATAGCCTCTTCATATAGAAGAGC
The DNA here is from genome assembly GCF_900518735.1 of Pseudonaja textilis. The sequence goes on from NW_020769351.1 coordinate 8,249,361, forward strand.
ATTCAAAACATTGTTTGCTGCTTATCTTCCAAACAAAAATACTAGGGCTACCACTTCAGGCATTATTAATCCTATTCTACTGCATATAAGAGGAAATAGCATAATTCGGGTGTAAAAAGTAGTTTCCTGAAATTTACAGTTTAACTTAGCATTTGTAGTAAAAAAAAAAAAAAAAACCCAAGCAGGATTGGAAATGCCCTTGTCATACAGATTCCAGAGAACCTTGGCTAATCTGAATGTATGTTTATTATGTGTCTGAATATATTAGCTGGACTTATTAGTGGACTTATTATGGGTGCTGTCCTGCTGGTATCAATCCTGTCCATGTTAGATTTTATTTCCTTCTCTTTTGAATCAGGGAAAAGCCAAAAATTGTAATGCCCACCCTCCTCCCCCTCCCTTGCCTTTCCCCCCCTAACTGGCATCTGTTAGCATTGCTGCATTCCATTTGAGTATGTCAGAATGCAGTGCAGTGTAACAAGACATGATATGTTGGATGAGGGTTTATGTAGCAGAAAAAATGGTTCCTCTGCTCCCCCCTTTTCATTATTTATGTTCCCTGAGAAGGTTATGTGCCACATGAGGTTTCTGTAGAGATAAATGGCCAACCTGAGCTCCCTGGCAACTTCCCCAGAATCCAATAAGAGCTCTGCGTGACACAGCCACCCAATAATTTTAAAGAGTTGATCTTTGTGGAGATCCTTGAAGGATCTCTACTCGTTGTCAAACCTTGTATAGGATATTACACCTTTTGAAGTACCAGACAGGTGTTTGATCCATTTAGGATGCTACTTTTTGTGGGGGTGGGGGCTGGAAAAAGCAAGTCATGGTAGCATGATAACATGATAGCAGCCTTCTGATACTTGAAGGGCTGCCACGAAGAAGGGGCCAACTTATTTACCAAAGTAGGACAAGAAACAATGGTTGGAAACTAACCCAGGAGAGAAGCAACCTAAGAACCAAGAAGTAAATTCCTAACAGTTAGAACAATGAACCAGTGGGTCAACTCATAAAACATTCCTATACCTGTTTTAGTCATTACCATGAAAAAAGAGAGGAGGAAGGAAATCTGGAGGAGCAGTGCAGCAGTTTGAAAGTGAAAGTACATTCCAAGTCTTATCTTTAAAAGATTGTAACTAAAATACCAGAGCTTTTGCCTGCGAATATATTTAATTGGAGAAGGTGAATGATGACACCCAGCCTGTGAACAGGCTCAATTGGAGAATCTGGTTTATGAGACACCCAGGGGGGAGGGGGGAAACAGGGTCACAGGTGACTGTGAATTATGTAGGCCAGAGTTGGCTTAATACAGGGCAGTGCCAGTATGTCACCTCTAATAAATCCTTTGAAGTTTTTTGAAGTTTGGCTCTAGAATCATGATTTAAGTAGAGCGATTGCTGGAATCCTGAGACAAGTCATGGTAGCATGATAACATGATAGCAGCCTTCCAATACTTGAAGGGCTGCCATAAAGAAGAAGGGGCCAAATTTTTTACCAAAGCACCTGTAATCAGGACAAGAAGTAATGGGTGGAAACTAATCAAGGAGAGAAGCAACCTAAGAACTAAGAAGTAAATTCCTGTTAGTGAGAACAACTAACCAATGGGACAAATTGCCTTCAGAAATTGTGGGTGCCCCAACATTTGTGGCTTTTAAGAAGAGACTGGACAACCGTCGATCAGAAATAGTATAGGTCTCCTGTGACCAGATGACATCCAAGTTCCCTTCCAACTCTGTTAAGTTTATATTCTGAGTGCATATTGGGGATCCTGTTGGAATATGGCTGCATTGATTAGGTTTGCCTGTTTGTAGAACATCTGCCTTGTGGTGTGTGTGTGTGTGTGTGTGTGTGTGTGTGTGACTGAACATCCCATTTGTCAAAAAGTGATCAGGTGAGCTTTCTCCCTCCTCTCTTCTTGAACTCTTTCAGGGCTCTTTATCACCCCAGCTTATCTGTGCTGTTGGGCATCTTTTCCAACAAAGCCCTGGGCTTTAATCACCCATCACTACAATTAACTGTGTTTCCAGGAGTCATCAAGAGCTCTGAGCAATTCATGTAAATAAAGATGTGCCGAGAATCTTGCAAATGCCAAGGGAGGAGCTGACAAACACTTTAGACAGCTGTAAATCAGGGGCACCATACTTAAGCAATATTGATCAACAGGATAACCATGCACAATTGAACCCTATGGATGTTGCACATGATGCAATGATACACACATCAGTATGATAGGGGTGCTGTATAATAGCAGTATATATATTTATTCCAATCCTCCCTTCTATCAAAAACCAGAAAATACTAAGGATTTGGAAAGGGAAATAAAAAGCAACATACTCAGCATTTTTCTTTTTTGATGAGAGAGATATTGCATCCTTTCCAAAAAATCAGTTCCAGCAAATTAATTACAGTATAGGGGCAGGGAGAAAGTGACTTGCAACATGGGATTCTTGGAATGAGAAGAAGCTGATTTCACTTAGCCTATGGATAGGATAATGTTTGAATTTACTCCAGCAGAACAGAGCTTGTGACCCTATGGGAGACTTCCCACATCCATTCCATTTGTCTCCTCTATTCTTTCACTTCTGCAAAACACAGGCTCAGATGTTGCAGTATTATTGGCAAAATTATTGGTGGGTTGCTAGCACTAATCTCTTAAATCAGAAATGAAGATGATAATCTGTTGCTATGCTTTACCGAATAGTGACAATAGATCAGAATGGTTAACAACTATAGTCATTGGTTATTAGAGAGAATGAGAACAAAAAAAAGGCAATGTGTTCTATCTGGCCTTGTGCTATTTATAGCTGTTGTCCATTAGGGTTCTCATGAGTGCAATTCCTAACCATGAGTGTGTAGCCTTATAAGTTTCATTCAAGCAATAAGAACAGAGACCGACCCTAAATCATAATGGTAGGAGAAACAAAGCAAAGCAAAGCAAAGCCAAAAAAAAAAAAAACAGGAAGGGAGGAGAAAATAGGGGAGTCAGCAGTCAGTGGCATTGGAACTAGGAAGTAGGAAATAGGCATCTCAATTCCTTTTAAATAGGGGGGTCTAATTATTATACTAATATTATTGATATGAATAGTTAGAACTTCAAGCTTACTTGCTAAGAGTCATTATGATTGCATTGCACTTGTGTCAGGAGCACTGGGTTGAAAGGATTAGTTGGTAACATCACTGTTGCCCAGGGGACATCCATTTGGGGGGTGGTCCTTTCATATCCCATGAACCACGGTGGTGCAGCTGTTAGAATGCAATACTGCAGGCTACTTCTGCTACCTGCTGGCTGCCTGCAATTTAGCAGTTTGAATTTCACCAGGCTCCAGGTTGACTCAGCCTTCCATCCTTCTGAGGTCGGTAAAATGGGGACCCAGATTGTTGGGGGCAACAGGCTGATTCTAAACCCTTAGAGGGCTGTAAAGCAGCATATAAGTGCTGTTGCTATTGCTACTATATCACACACCCACTGTAGTAGACAGATTATGTCTCTGCTTGGACCATAGGTCAACCAAGTGGTGCTTTTGAGCAACACCATTGGAAAAGATCTACTCAACAGGGGGAAATTGATTTAAGATAATGCTTAGTAAATACTACTTGAAAGAAGGGGTACCTACAAAATAAAAATGGGGCCATGGTCAACCAATTTAGAATAATGGTGTTTAGTCATAGATAAATAGGTAGGTTCTGATGTAATGTTGGGGAGAAAAACTTTCTAAGCTAACATCAGTTGGATAGTGGAAACCATTTGCTAAAAGAGGTGCTGGGGTCTTCTTTGCTGGTCCAAATCTATCTTTAATTTGGTTCACTACATTATCACTAAAGGGTCAGCAAAGGTTAAATGAAGTCTGGCGAAACGTAGAGTTCTAATTTCAGTTTCTTCCGTCAGAATTGAAGAAGCTTCTTGTACAGAAGCTTCAACATGTTTTACTACTGCTTCTGTGGGCGTGGCTTGGTGGGCATGGCAGAGGAAGGTTACTGCAAAATCTCATTCCCTCCCCACCCTGCTAACCTGCTTTCCAGCTCCGTTCTCCTGTGCAGGGCAACAAAATAAGATCCAGACAATCAGCTGGGACTTGGGAGGCAAAGAAGAGATGGGGGCAGGGCCAGTCAGAGGTGGCATTTGCCGCTTCTCCAAACTACTCAAAATTTCTGCTACCAGTTCTCCAGAAATTCCAATTGCCCCAAGAAATTCCAATTGCCTTTTGGAAAAGTACCTTTGGGGTCCCCTGCAGCAGTCAAACAAGGTTGTCTTCCTTATAAAACCAATTAACGTTTGCCTGTCCTGCCCCTGTTGGAATCTGATTCTGAGGGGGAGGTCGAGCTGACAGGTAGTGGGAGTGTGGCTCCAGTGGCTCTGGAAGAAACTGGGGAAGGGCATAGTCTGGCTGGGCAGAGCAGGGAAGAGGTAGAACAAGGGAGAGGGAGTTCAGAGGAAAACCCATACCCACCCTCTCTTCCTCCTAGGGCATGCAGGGAGGAACAAAGAAGAGAGCAACGTGGGTTGCATGGCTTATGAGGGAGGAAAGGGCCCAGATTCCCTTTATTAGCTGCTGCTGGGAAAACAGTGTTTAAAAAGGCAAGCTGGAAGCAAACCGTCAGTTATCGTTGTTTGTCGAGGCTTATCTGGTTTCCTGGAGTCTTCCCAACTGTGTGTGTTTTGTTGGCCTTTCAAGTCTGCAATTCCTTATCCTGCCCTGTCCAGTTAATTGCTGCAGCATGGTTTGTGTGGATTTTTATTTACAATTTATTTGTACTTTGTTGTCGGATTGAATTTCCTCTACTTAAAGACTGTTCTTGGTAGAGTTTTTTCTCCAGCCGAAGATAACTGGACATTGGGGGCAAAGTTGGAGGTATTAAAGGGTCTGTTCTTACTTTTGTGTCTGTGTTGCCTTTGTGACACACCCCGGGTCATCACACTACCTGTATATTTCTTGCACTGACCTTGGCTACATCCAAACCTTCCAAAGGAACTAAATGGAGCTTTTCATCTCTGAGAAGTGATCTGGCTAAGCATAAGAAAGAAAGAAAAACAGCTTTGAAAGCAGGCTGGTGCTATCAATTGTATTTTTCCACAGAACGAAAGCAATCTCTCTCAGAGTGTCACCAATCAAATCATATAATTGTCAGAGAGGCTGCCAGCTATGGATCAAGATTGTCAATGCACATCATTTTCAGAAAGAAGATATTTCATTCTCTTCCCTTTATTATTGGCAAACCTTGTAAAGGATTTGGAATCAGAAGTGGCTGTTCATTATCTGAACAAGGGAGAGCCTGGAATTATGTTTGCAGTGTAGTGTAATGATGTTTAAAATGAGACAGTAAATAAAAACTAAGATGTACATAAATGTCCAAGTGAGGGATTGGAGATACTGAAGTCTCACTATTTTTTATGGGTTCTAACAGCCACTTTAGAGAAGTCTTTTAACTAGATTGCTCTATGGTTAAGACACTGGGCTAAAAAAATGGGAGACCATGAGTTCTAGTCCTGCCTTAGCCATGAAAGTTAGCTAGGTGACTTTGGGTTAATCACCAGAAGATGGTGAGTTCTAGTCTTGTCTTAGCAATGAAAGCCAGCGGGGTGACTTTGGATCAATCACCAAATGATGGTGAGTTTCTAGTTCCGTCTTAGCTACAAAAGCCAGCTGGGTGATGGTGCATTCTACCTCTGCCATAGTCATGAAAGTTAGCTGGGTGACTTTGGGCCAAATATCAGGAGACCTTGAGTTCTAGTTATGTCTCAGCCATGAAAGCTTCTGGATAACTTTGGGCCAAGTCATTCTCTTTCAGCCCAATCCACACACAGTGGATGTTGTGGGAAAATTAGAAGGAACAAGATGTGTTGGATATGTTTGCTGCCAATAATAATAATAATAATAATAATAATAATAATAATAATAATAATAA
>NW_020769351.1:8255274-8287431 GCF_900518735.1 Pseudonaja textilis
AATAATAATAATAATAATAATAATAATAATAATAATAATAATAATAATGATAATGATGATGTGTGTGTTTCTGTTTACTTAAAGCCCTTCCCCAAACAGTGAAAACTGTCACACAAATATCTAAATTTGGGGGGAGGGGTGAGAATCTTCGGGTAATATAATTTGTGCCATTTCAAACCTGACACCCTAGTTTTGACAATGTCCATGGAGAAAAAGAAATAAAAAGAGCACGAACAAAAACTTTAGCAAAAATGGATTTTCTGCTGTGATGACAATTACCTATTTTTCTCATCATTGTTTTTTATGATGGCTTTATGAGGGCTATTTTGTTTCCATTTCAACTTGCTTCGGAGATTGCATTTCTTGAAAGATGGACCCATTCCTTTAAAATTTGCAGTTACTTTTCTTTTTTTACGGAGTTTAGAGGGGTGGAATAATGATGAACATTTTAAAATGCCATTCTACCCCGTGGGAGGAATTGATGTGGTTCATTCTTACCCAAAAGGATGCGTTTCTCAGGTTGATGATGTCTGGATAAGTTAGACCACTAAATTCTCAGTCATGTTAGGGATAGTCATCCTAGCAGTTGGTTGAGCATTGTAAAGCAATGAGTTTGAAGGGTACCAGGTTGAAGAAGGACCCATTTCTACATGTAAGAAAGACCAAGTCACAATTATTATTTCCAGTACATATAAGAGCAGTCATGAGAAGAGAAAACAAAGGACATATTTGGCATAAGTACAAATAAAAGGCAAAGTGAGAAAGAGCAGAATGCCTGAGGTTAACCAGCACCTGGACTGAAGATGCCCTACTTTTTAAGATCACTCCCCAACCAGTTCAGCTGATATCAAAAAGCAACTATAAAAGCTCTGTAGCAAAGCAGTTGTGTGGTGTGATGGCAGTGGAGCAGTTGGCATTGAAGGGTTCTGGGTGTGAGAAGGGTTGTGGATTTTGCTTACTTTATATAGGAAACTGGAAGTAACCTGAAGTTAAGGAGAACTGTAGCTTACTCCTGATAGTAAGGAGCAGCAGTAGATGTAGGCAGGATTTGATAACAATCTGGGACCACTACTCAAGGGTTCTGCTAGTGTGGGGGATGGTGGAAGGCCAGGGAGGCTGGAGTGGGCCCTCTGGGGTGTTGGAACCCAATGAATTGAGTATTGACCAAAGGACCCTGTGACACAAAGTTAAAAACATCTGGAAAAGCCCTGATATCCTGAGAACAGTTTGGACTGGCTGTCAGAACAGTGAGCTATACCAGCAACTGAGGCTTTTGAATGTGCATTACTTGCCAGACTCTTACATAAGCCTTCTGTGCGTTTTTCACATTGCATTTTCAATTTGAATTATTGCTATTTATTTTCTTATTTTTGTTTGTACAAAATAGCAAGAGTGTACTTAGATATTACTGCTATTAGCATTATACTACATAAGCAGGAGAAAAAAATTATAAAAAGTATGACAGGGCAAGCCACTTGTATATAAACAAAGAGCAAACCCCACTCCCTTCTGGGATGATGATGTTATCTAGTAGGGTAATAAAATGTCTGCAAGAAAACAACCAAGCTTAGATAACCCCAAGGGCCCCATCGTTCAACCGCTGCATTGCAAATATTCTCTTCTATGGGCATAAAAAGTGTGTTTTCTTTCTTTCTAAGGTGACCGTCCTTATATCGTACTCACGGCGCGGGTTCATCCTGGTGAGAGCAATTCCAGCTGGGTTATGAAGGGGACTTTGGAGTTCCTCCTCAGTAACGATCGACTAGCTGATCTTCTGCGCCAATGCTTCATCTTCAAGATTATTCCCATGCTGAATCCAGATGGAGTCATCAATGGCCAGTGAGTTATTTTATTTAAATATTTATCATAGTGTTGTGTCATAGTAATGACTTAGGGAACCTGGTGGCTCATGTGTTTAAGATGCTGGATTGGAGGTTAGCAATACCACATCTGAGATCTGAGTGCTGCTGTGGGACAGGGGCACGGGTGCGATTCAACCGGTGAGTGTATGTTTTGTGCCTGCATGCAGTGTTTCAAAAGCACTGCTTTTTCGGCTCTAAAACTTATCTTCTGCTACAGTCCTGGTGAGTAAATCAGCTGAGGCATGGCAATCCGCTGTGCTGCGCCAATCAGTTGAGCTGAAAACACTGGACATAAAGGACAAAATAGGGAAGGGGTGAGTGGACAAGGCCAAATTGTTGCTGTAATTACTGGTTCGCCCAAACTGGGCTGAGCCGGTAGAATCCCACCCCTGGGCAGGGTGAACTCCTGCCCTTTGCTCCAGCTTCTGCCAGGGATATGAAAGGACCAGAAATGGGCTGCACTTACGTTAACAACCGGTTCGTTGCTTGCCTTGAAAAGGCTGAAATGCAGCTTCAAACATGTAGCTAATCTATTCAGGCAGCTCTGGTGAGTACAGCAGGCATGGTGCAGAACTCAGCTGGGCAGCGTGGGTGGAGGGAATGAGCCAGAAAGTTAGTTATATATGGAAAGGATAATGCAAGGGTGGGTGGCTGGGCCCAGCCAGTGATCACAACTACTAGTTTGCATGAACCGGTCTGACCAGGCAGCAGCCCACCACTGGAAAGGACCCCCACCAAGTGGATGTCCCCCAGGCAACGGTGATGTCACCAACTAATCCCTTCAACCTGGTGCTTCCAACATGAGTGCAATGCAATCATAACAACTCTTAGCAACATATGGTTTGGTGCGCTGTTGAAATATGAATAATGTTGCTACTTTAAACTGTGAATTCCAATTTCAACACTCATCAATTGAGCATTAGAGTGGGATCTGTCAAAATGGTAGCTGGCAATACCTTGAGAATCTCATGGGGTTTCTAATCTTGAGATGATATTATCTATCCAGCTAAGAAACCAGGATGTTAGCTATTCGGTTTTAGATGAATGGGGATGTCTTTGAAAGGGGGATGTCTATGAACGGAAATAAATTAATAATAATAAAAAAGTGTGATGTAGGGAAGAGAAGGGGAACCAATTCATGTGATCACAAGTGAGAAGGGATGAGGATGCAATATGACATGTAGAGAGAGAGAGAATGCTCAGGGAAAGAGCTGCCTGCTGTTAGTGGGAATGATGTGCAGAGTTGTGCAGGCTGACTGGGCATCACAAATCACTTCTTCTAATAGGAAGCTTGAGAGGTGATTGCCAAGAGGATTACGTTATAATGAGGCTATTAAGATGTCCCCCCCCCCCCGCCCCAACTACAGTCCACAGAGAATTGAGCATGTAAGGCTCTAATGCTGACACCAGTAGGAAATAGGAAATGGAAATCTGTGAATGGGTATATAACAACCTGTTAGGGAACCCAAGAAAAGATTTTATTCCAGACCATTGCTTTCCCTTGGATTTACCCTGGTAAATGAATATCACTCAGCTCTTGGTGCTATCCATGCTCACCTCCAAGGAAAGAAGGGTGGGTGACTTGGCATGCTTTTGCCAGACTTCCTTATGAGTGGATATCTGCTTTTCTATCTCTGGAAAACAACAATATCTGCCTATTGACATCACGTCAATTAAAAACCAGAATCCGTGAACACCAGCTGGCAGTCAATCTCCACGATCCCTAATCTCTACCCTCTACTCTTCAGTGTCACACTGACACCAAACAGCCCCAATTTGATTGCAGCAATACAAGAATCACAGCCATGCTATCATCTTTCATACATATGAGTTTATTGAAGCCTGGCATTCCACAAGCAATTCCATCAATAGACACATTGACCTATAATTAGCCTACGAACCCCTCAAAATTCAAATAAACTGCACAGCCAACCAGTGACAGCACTGACCCTTAACCAACCTACATAAGACCCCCAACCAGAACTTCACTTCCCAATAACCCTCACCTGACATGACCTCCCCATCACTAGACCCATCACAAGACCCTCCACTTGACGTGACCCACACCTGACCCATCACAAGACCCATCACAAGTCTCTCACTTGATGTAATCCTCACCTGATGGGACCTCCCCATCATAAGACCTACTGATCACTTGAAGCCCTTATAAGCAGAAGAACACTGACACTCCCTAAAGTCCACTGAAGATGTTACCCATCCTGGTAATGAAGTGTTCAGAAACCAACCCACAAGCTCAAAGAACAAACCTCCAGCCTCAATATATGCCTATCCCAAGACCTTGGGAAGGACTTGATGGGTAGATGAAAATGCCAAATCTGGTCTTAACACCTGGCTGATTGTGTGACCAACCATAAAATTTGATGCAATTCAATGGCATTCAAAAATCTGTCCTTTTTATAGAGCCTTATCTTATACTTGTTGTGTATGGTTCGAATCCAGAATTAGGCACCATTTGAAGGTTCTCCAAGCTTGCATTTATAAAGACTGTTCACTGAGTAATCCATTTTATGGTAAATTAATTGCCTACCTTTTAACCAATTAATCAGTTATTTGGCAAATTAACATAAATGTTACAGCAATTCAGTCAGAGTGGCAGTGTGTGTGGATTTAATGTATTTAATGAAGACAGTGCTTTGTATTGACTGATTAACCTGGAAAAATATAATTGTGAGTGGTTTGGTAAATTATCTTAAAATTCATTGCCTGAGTCAGGAAATGCTGATTCTTTCTATAATGACCTCTGTGTTAAAGATGGTTATTATAAGAGAAGAAATCTTGAATAATAGCTAATTGAGATAACAATGTTTGTTTGTTTTTTAAAAAATAGCTACGTTCCTTAAATCAGGCTACTTTATTAAGGCTGCAGCTTTATTTGAGAGAAAGCATCTTTAAAGTCATTGGAATGTACATGTGAATAAATACTCATAGAACAAAAAGTCTTTCTGAATTTCACAGGCAAAAAAAGCTTGTACAACATCCACATTCTTTTATCTAGGATCAATGTCAAAAACTTCTCTCTTGATGTGCTGTCAAACATTTACTCTGGAACGGTCCTACACTGAATTTAAAGCAAGATAATGATTGAGTTTCCCCCTCCTTTTATTGAAATGTAAGTTAAAAAAGAGATTATGCTCTAATTGGTTATCTGCAATTAAAAGTATTTTTTAAATAAAACTTTGCATTGTGTAAAATGACATGCTGTGAGTTGAAAAGTGCCTTTTTCCTGATCAATCTTACACATACTTAAAAAGAAAAGTCCTGCTGAATTCAGGGAGATTTGGTTCTGAAGTCTAACAGGTTGGCAGGACCTAGCCAATTCTGGTTGATTGCAAAATGCTAAATTTAGTAGGGTTAGTAGGGGGATGGAAGACCAATAGAAGAGAATATCTCTAGCTTGGAGTTAAACTGTTGGATACTTGGTGCTCTCTGAACTTGGTTGTTTTCTCGCAACTAGGTAACCTCACCAATGATAGGAAGTATAAAGTTTTTGCCCTGTTTATATACAGTAGCTTGCCCTGCCAGTGTTGATGGAGATGTGGTTTTACTTTGATAGTTCTTTTATTAGGGTATTGTTTTCTTTATGATTGTTGATCTGGTATTAATCCCTGCTTATCTGGGTATTGAGTGCTGAAGAGGATATGTTTGGGTCTTTTTGTCTTCTTAGCTTTTTTTAAATTGTTATTTTGAATGGTATGTAAATGTGGGGGGAAGTCCACCATAAAATCTCAGGACTTTATTAGTCCTTTAATCTCAGGACTAAATCCCCCAAATAATTACATCGCTAGCAATTTAGTTTTCAGTAAATTGATGTATTGATTTAATTCAATAAATTTACATAGCCATGACATTGATAACAGTAATATGGTGATCAGCTGATTTTTAGTTTTGAATCCTGATCAGGGATGATAATTAATTATTAATTTTAAAAGTATGATTCCAGCTGAAAAAGATTAATGTTACCTCTTTGGTGGAAAATGTCCACCAATGCCTAATGTTTCATTTAGAATACAGTAATCGGTAATGTAGGCTATTATCATTTCCCTCCTAAGATGAATATTAGAAATGGTGTTTGTGGCTCTGGAGAGGTTGGTATGTTAGATGACATTTATTCTTGACAATGTGGTGCTGGCTACCAGCTTGGTTGGTGTCATGCCCCTGGTGGAGACTGACTCTGAGGAAGTGGAGGAACAGCCAACAGGGAGTGGGAGTGTGGTTCCAGAGGTGGTGGAGGAGGCTGGGGAAGGGCAGAGGCCAGCTGAGCAGTCAGAGGAGGATCCAGGCCCATCCCCTATCCATCCTAGGTCATGCAGGGAGGAGAGAATCAGGGAAAAGAGAGGTTTACTCAAGAGGAGATTACCATGATCCTCCTCGTGGCTTGCAGCTGGGAGCTATATATATAAGTTTGTAACTGCTGTAGTCAAAGTTTAGTATTTACTTTGAAAGAGGTTTACCTTTGCTGGCGTTTTTCCCATAGACTCTCCTTGGTTATTTTCCTGGAGTTTATGATTAGTTGTCTTGGCTTGCTTTGGAACTCTCGTCAATGCGGTTTGTTTTGGTTTTCTTTTTGCCTCATTATTTACTTTTGTGACTTTAAACTGTGCCCAATTAAACAGTGAAGTTAAGTTGAAGGCTTTACCAGACTTTAATGTATGTTTTGGGTTTGGGGTTATTTTGAGAGACTACAGGTCATCACAGTTGGCTTCAAAAATGGCTGTTAATCATGGGAACTGGTGACTCTGATCCTCCATGGCAGCATCATTGCCTCTAAAGACCTACTACTGGGAGTTTAGTCAACTTCTTTGTGTATTTGTTGGCCATGGTAAACACTAACTGCTATACTAGATGGGGAATTACTTTATGGTCTATTTTTTTTTCTCTTGCTGTTTTGAAACAAGAGGAGTTTTTAAGGAAGGATTTGGGATCAGTCTGGACTTTCCAAGCTGTGATGGAGAAGATATGCTGCTGTGGTCATGGCTTATTTTCATGCTCCTCTTGATTTGCTGGTTATCATGGTAGTCTTGGAGTTTGTTGGCAGAAAAGAAAGGAAGCGGGGAAAAGAGATTTTTAGCAGTGCTTTCTTCAATTTCACAACCAAGTCCTCTTTGAAGGAACAGGGGAGTGATGGAAGCTTTGAAACTTTCATATTTCTCTGAAGCATTGATCATACCTTTCTCCTCCATCACACCTTCCATTCTGGGCTGCTGCTTTAATGACAAGAAGGAAATGCATCTCTGGCTTCAGTAGAATTAAATAATGGTTAATACCCTGAGTTGGTTATTAAATCAGTCTTTTTCATGCTCAAGTACTTTACAAAAACCCCTGAAAACTGAAGCAAAATTGCCTTCAGGCTGGCTTGGCTCTTAGTGTCATTCATGGATACATCCATGCAATTTCCTTGACATGATACAGAAGTAATTTCTTGATGCTCCCAGGATATTCTCCCCCCTCCCCCCCGCCACTTCTCAGTCTATCCAACAGTCTTGTATATACCAGATGGTTCCACAATCAAGTATGGATCATGTCTGACTCTTTTCAGAGAATTTCAGTGCTTTTTTGCTTTCCTAACTTTTCAGTATCATTGCACATAATTAAAGTAGTCAGTAACTGAAATATGGAGAAGGGTGGGTGATATTGGCTTAACTAACCTTTATTGCTATATCTTTGAAACTTTTGGAAAGACAAGGTTCTTTGAGGGATGAAGAACATTTTCTGTAGGTTTTGTTTCTTTATCTCATGGGATGTGTTCTATAAATGGGATTTGCCACAAAACATTGCAGCATGGGGTGGTCCAATTCATAATCTTTTCAGATAGGTTGTAACCTAGACCTCCATTAATGACAAAGGTCTTCCAGTTCTTGAGGGGCTGCCATAGAGAAAAGGGGACTAGCTTATTTTCCAATGCACCAGGGGTTAGGACAAGAAATAATGGGCGGAAGCTTATTCAAAAAAGAGCCAACTTAGAAGTAAATTTCCTGACAGTGAGAACAATTAATCAGTGGAATGGCTAGCATCCTGGAGTTGTGGTTGCTCTATCACAACATTTTCAAACTAGACTGTATTACCAGTTGACCAACATGACATAGAGTCTCCTGCTTTGAACAGGGGAATTGGACTAGAAGACCTCTAGATGTCCGTTCCAATCCTACAGTTCTATGTTCCATTGTTCTATTTTTCCATATTTTCTGTTCTCCGTAACCTGATCATAATTTTTGTCCACTAAGTTCGCTCATCAATGTGCTTTTGAGATATTAAAAGTTGTTCTTCGTCATTTTGCAAATCTTTGAATGTTCATCTGTCTACTGATAATGACCTCATGTTTCACTCCCATTTTTCTATAAATGGTGCTGAGAATATTGAATTCTCTTTGGTGGTTCATGGGGTGGGAACATCTGTAGATTTTACTGAACACTTTCCCATTGAATGCCCTTATCCCTCTAGGTTACATTTTTGATGTTATTGTGCTGATGTCATTAAGAGATGACACTCCAATATCTGATAGTCAAGGAGACTTGTCAATGGAATGACATTTCTGGGGCTGAAGGAAGGTGGAAACAATATAAATAAACAGCTTAACACTTCTTGGAAGCCGGGCCAAACAATTGCCATAAATGTTCTTCCCTGTTGTATATAAATATTTATGAAAAACCCTGAACCATTCCAGCTTACTTCTGTTCCCTATGCATTAGATTATTTCAGATCACACCTCTCTTCAACTAACTGCCTTGAAGATGCTAGTATAAATTAATGTTGTCTCCTTTCTTTTGAAAGCTCATAAAAATGCCAGCTAGGACAATTTTGAACAAGGTAATTATTTGAAGTATCTCGTTTCGGATCTGACCTATTAACGAGCGGGATGATTTTGGATCTCATACATTCAGGCCCCTATAAATCTTTCCTGCTTCCATTCAGTTACACTATTGATGCCATTTCTGCTTACTTGTCCCAACATCTTTCTTGATTTAAGAGGGATATCCCTCCCCCCTGTTGCCTTACTTCAAAGTGTCATGTCCTACACTAGAACTTTCCTGGTTAGTCACAGAGATAGGACAGAGAAATGGGGTTTTAAGAATGGGATTTAGTTCCAAGGGCTGTGTGCTAACATTCTGCATTGCACTGAGATCACTGCATACTTCTTCAAAATTGAAGGAATTGTGCAATATAATAAGGATCTTTTCACAGGGCAATCTATAATAACAGGATTTCGGCTGCACCTGCAAATTAACAGCTTCTGTTCTGGAAGCTAATTTCTGAATGGTTGTAAACAGCTCAGCTTGTTGTAATATGCACTTCTTTGAATTGAAACAGCATCTCCCTACTGCAGATGGAGTTTCATTGTGGGACATTAATGTGTTCATGTGTAGGTGTGGAAAGGTATACTTTTATCATGAACTTGGACTCTTCAAAGCTCCAAAGGGGAACAATTTGAGTTATAGAAGTTAGTAATCAAACAGATCTTTCCATAAAGACCCTGGGATGAATTTGTATCTTAAGATGGAGAAATAGTGACACAAGATACAATTTTGAAGGCAATAAAAAAAGTCAGGTGAACATACTGGACAGGATTGAGGAAAGTTCAGAGAAAAACAAAGTAAGAAAGTTAAATTATGCTTGACAATAAATGGCCTTTCATACTTTTCTACCATGTTTGATGGTGATGCTTTCCTATGAATTTCTCCAGGGAAATTACCCCGGCCAAAAATTGGAATATCTGCTGTATCTTTTCTGACTAACTAGTGTTATTGAAAAGTATATACTTTGGTCATGGCTTTCCTCTTGCAATATCCAGGGGGTAGCAAAAACCTTTAGCAGTTTATTTAAGGCAGATTTCCCTTGAAGTCCCACAGATGAAAAAGCCTTGTGGGATATAAAGGAAACATGAGAATCCAAGGAAGTTGCAGATTACTGGGGAATAAACTGTTATCATCATGAAGGCTGTCATTCTTCCCCCCAGGTTGCTAAATAAAATGCAAGAACACAACACCCCTGTTATGCACCATTTCTTCTCCGCTCTCTTCTGCTTGGAAAGAACTTCTGAAGTAAAATGTCTTTCTCCAAACTGAAGGACACTTGGCAGAAAAAAAATGGCAAGAAAATTGCTGTGTTGCAGACTAAATACATAAGAGAGATTAAAGAGAGAGATTAAATTAAGGCACAAGACTAGATCCCAGCCAGCTAGATCTTCCTGCTTCTTCTTCCAGGATTTGTTGCAAGGGAAATATGATAGAGATAGCAATAGCATTTAGGCTTATATACGTCCCCATAGTCCTTTACAGCACTCTCTGGGCAGTCTGCAATGTTGGCATTATTTGCATACAGCAGTCAGGGTCCCCATTTTACCAATCTCAGAAGGATGGAAGGATGAGTCAATCCTGAACCAAGAAGTCAGGATCAAATTCCAGTTTGTGGACAGAGTTTGCCTACAATATTATATTTAACCACTGTGCTACTAGGGCTCAGAGCAGAGGTGGTATTCAGCAGGTTCTGACCAGTTCTGGAGAACTGGTAGCAGAAATTTTGAGTAGTTTGAAGAACCGGTCAATGCCACCTCTGACTGGCCCCACCCCCATCTATTCTCTGCCTCCTGAATCCCTGATTGGCTGGGTCTTCTTTGGTTGCCCTGCACAGGAGAATGGAGCTGGAAAACAGGTTAGTGGGGTGGGTAGGGAATGGGATTTTGCAGTATCCTTCCCCTGCCATGCCCATCATGCCACGCCCAACATGCCATGTCCCCCGAACCGGTAGTAAAAATAAATAAATCCCACCACTGGCTTAGAGATGAGGGATTTCCCAGTGATTTCAAGAGAAAAATGCTCCCAGATTAGGCAGAAAAGGGAATGACGTAAGGAGGACATTTGTAGTAATTGAAAGCAAACTTCCGCCTGCCGCTCTGTTGCATGAACAAAGTAAGAGTGCTGTTGTTGTTCCATTTATTATTATTTGGTATTTAGCTTGGGTGATCCTGACTACAAATCAGGAAGAAATATCTTGTGTATATCTTTTTTTCAAGCTTGCTGATAAATTATCATGGGGGGGGGGGGATGGCCACAGTCTCCCATCCTTAACGTAGTTTTAGTCTCAGTAAATCTGCAGAATAAAACATCTGCAGTGATAGGATCTGTGAAAGGAGTTTCCATTACAGTCAGCAAGGAAATAGGCTCAATTTTGTAATAAAAAAGATGCCAATTTGGACACATTCAGTTTACTTCACAACTGTGGTGGTGAAGTTGCAACCACTTCCCTTACTAGCTCCTTAGATGCTTTGAATTACTGACCAAACTAGCAATGTCTCTTCTGGTGGATGTCCTGCAACAACAGAGATGGGCAACTGACTTCAACTCCCAGAATTCCTGAGCCAGCAATGCCCCTTTATGACCTGTGGCTGGCTCAGGAATTCTGGGAATTCCATCCAGGGGTGAGATTCAAATTTTTAAACAACCGGTTCTGTGGGTGTGGCTTAGGTGGTGGGCATGGCTTGATGGTCATGTGACTGGGTGGACAGGCTTGGTGGTCATATTATTGACTGGGCGTGGCCAACTCAATATCACTCAACAGTTGTAAGTGTGAAAAATGTTTTTTTCAGTGCCATTGTAACTTTGAATGGTCACTCCACACAAGCAAGGTACCAGCAAAGGAGGGGAAAAAACTCCAGAGACATTCCTGAGACAGGAAGTCTAATCCTGCCAAGAATGTTATAAGGGTTAATGGAGAGGCAGTTTCTGTAATCAACACCAGAATGTTTCCTTCCTGCCTTCCTTACAGGATTAGGCCAGTAATTTCTTCTAACAACCAGTTCTCTGAACTGCTTAGAATGTTAACAACAGGTTCTAGTGAATAGGTGCGAACTGGTAGAATCCAACCCTGATTCCATCCCTGTGCTATATTTGTTGGTTTGACATTCTCCCTGGCAGCATTCAGCAAGTGTGCAGACTAATGTGGCATCTGGCAACCTCAGAAGCTGGAAGAAATTTAAGCTCTTAGTTGATCTTTCCCAGACACTACAGCTCCAGAGGAAAAGCTATTATTTATCATCTCTAAATTTAAGGTTATTAAATGCATCAGTCAAAAAAAGAGAAAGAACCAAAACATCGTAAACAGCAATAATGAATGCTGCCAAATGCTAATTCCCCCTGCTTGCCAACGGTACCTGTATTTGATTGATTTTTTTAATACTTCTTCCCGGAAGTATTAAATTAAAAATGATTCAGAACTACAGGATCATTGATCAAGCTTGGAGTTGATAGAAGAATACACACACACTTAACACTAAAGGTCCTTGCAATTCAACTGTAATCACCTAGCTCTTGGGATAGGCATGGTGGTCACCCTAAATTGATCTGTTTCCCTTTAGACTGTCCCAAAGGATAGTTGTAACATTAGGTTAGGAATCATACATTTTGGGTTGGCTTACTTGTAGCTTCTTGAGTAAACAAACCACTGTTGAATTGATTCACACAGCATGCTAATCCACCACTAACTAGTGGCGGGTTTGATACTACATACTCAGTTCTCATCAGTGGTGGGATTCAAATTTTTTTTACTACCAGTTCTGTAAGTGTGGCTTGGTGGGTGTGGCATGGTTTGGTGGGCATGGCTTGGTGGGCATAGCAGGGGAAGGTTACTGCAAAATTCCATTCCTTCCCCACCCAACTAACCTGCTTTCCAGCTCTGTTCTCCTGTGTAGGGCAACAAAAGAAGACCTAACTGATCAGCTGGGAGTCAATGGGAGGCAGAGAATAGATGGGGGTGAGGCTAGTCAGAGGTGATATTTGCCGGTTCTCCAAACTACTCAAAACTTCCAGTGCCAGTTCTCCAGAACTGGTCAGAAGGAATGGAGATTTTACAGTATCTTTCCCCTGCCATGTCCACTAAGCTACACCCACCAAGCCACACCACATCCACCAAGCCATGCCCACAGAACCTGTAGTAAACATTTTTGAATCTCACCATTGTTTTATTAGCCACAGGACCAAAGAGCAAACATACCAGGAAGACAAGTGGAAGAAGTAAATATTGAGGTGACAGGCTCCGATTATCAATCCCAGTCATCATGGTTAGTGGGAAAGGGTCTTGGGAATTGGTGGAATTCATTTTTTTTAACTACCAGTTCTGTGGGTGTGGCAGGGGAAGGATACTGTAAAATCTCCAGTCAAAGGTGATATTTCCTGGTTCTCCAAACTACTCAAAATTTCTGCTACTGGTTCTCCAGAACTGATCAGAACCTGCTGAATACCACCTCTGGTACGGACCCACTTGAATACAACAGAACATTTACCTCTGATGTGGAGAAAGAAAGCCAAATGGAATAAAAAACTGAATAAATCCAAGAAACAAATTAGGCAATAACTATTTGTTGCTCAGGTAAAGATCTGTTTTGCACATTGGGGCAAAGGTGCAATTCAGTTCATATTTTCTCTTTTTAACCAAAAGGGGTTAATTGCAAGGCATATTTCCAGCAGCTCTGATAACTCATGAATGCTTTCCGAGGAACTTTTAGAAAACTAGCACTTTCCTCAACTTTTCTCCAGCAATGTGAAATGATAAATTCACACATAGCTTGCTGGAAATCTCATTTACTTGTGGTATCTTCAAGGATGAAGGGAAGCAAAGATTGAGTAAGACTTGAGTTCAGGTACTGGAAAATTGTTATTAGTCAAAGCTTCAGAGTAACGTACTCCAAATTTGTGGTGGAATAGATGTTAGCATTCCATATGGGCTATTCCAATGATGTCATCACTTACAATGAGATCATTGGGTGTACCATTTTGTTTTATCATGGCACCTGGAGGGCATTGGTAACTATGACAGGATCTTCTCTTTCATTGATTTTCTATCTCTGGGATGCCTTTTGCTCTTAATGATGGGATATGCTTGCCAGTCACAGGCTGGTATAACAACAGCATTTAGAGTTATATACCACTTCACAGTACTTTTACAGCCCTCTCTAAGTGGTTTACAGAGTCAGTGTATTGCCCCCAACAATCTGGGCCCTCATTTTACCCACCTCAGAATGATGGAAGGTTGAGTCAACCTTCAGCCTGGTGAGATTCGATCTACCAAATTGCAGGCAGCTGGCAGTCAGCAGAAGTAGCCTGCAGTACTGCACTCTAACCACTGCACCACTGTGGTTCTAATGTAAGATGTAGGATATACTGAGCCATAAGCTAGCCAAGAAATTATATTGCTTCATGCTGTGTGAACCGAGCTTTTGTGGTTAGTTGACTGTGGGTGAACCTAGTACATTGGGTTAATGAGTAAACAAATCATGGTTACATTAACTGAGGCTAAGTGAGCTATTCAGTCTTTATTCAGTTTGTACAGATCTCAAGTGACTCTGAACAGCACACACATTTAAAATAAAATGAAAACAATGACAATACAAAAATTAAAATATACATCAGGCAAGAAATATTATACCCCATAATCACTAGCACAACCAAGAAGCAGGTGTCTAATTGATGAATGGAGCAAGAGCTCAATTAAGTATCAACCCCTTCTTGTGTTCAAAATGCAAATTCTGTTTTAACAAACAGAAGCATATGAAGATCTTCTGCAAGTGGATGGTGCACCACAGCTGAGTAGCAAATCTCATGAGATGAAGCAAGGGAACGAAAACACAGGATCTGGTTTTGCAGATTCTTTCTTCAAAAATCTGGACAGGATTCACAGATTTCCTCTCCTTGCCTTCATTTTTCCAGAGAGTGATTTATTCGGTCCCTTATCTGCCTGAGCTGCCTTGCCATGTGAATTACAATCCAGGTTCATTTAGCACCACCGTTTCCTCCTTAGCAAATGCACTATTAAATATTTTGGCTCCCCTGGTACACACCAGCTTCTCTATTTACAGCTGTTCCCCATGCAAACCCCTCCCTCACCACATTGCTTCCCCCGGCTGTGCTCTGTGCCCCCCCCGTAATGACCACAGAGATAAATAAAAGGCATAATTTTTCCCAGCTGTTGTTCTTTCTCCCAGCCACCGTCACTGCTGTTATTTTTGTTGTTGCCCTGTGTGGTCACACATATAATAATAAGGAAAAAAAATCTTATTACTCGGGTAATTACAATAAATAAAAAGCTGAGAGGGGAGGTGAAGAAAGGGATATAGATATATATATTTTAAAGGTAATTTACTCTGGATGTACTCAGTGCTAGGTTGGCCCCACTGGGCATAGGGAAGGAAAGACTAGCTAATTAGCAGCCAGGTGTCACAGTCACAAAAACTCAGCTGCCTCCTTGCAACCTTGAGCTTTTGAAATTGACTAACTTGCTGCCTGGGGTGTTTTCAAGACTGGTGATCCATCACCAGCTTCAGTTACTGCATTGTGCTCTGTTATGCTATGAGCTGCAACCCTCTGGAAGAGCTTTCGCCAACCTGGTGCCCTCAGGTGCCTTGACTATCAATTCCCCAAACCCTTAGCCTCTAAGCCAGCAATCCCCAACCTTTCTGGCACCAGGGATCAGTTTCGTGGAAGACAATTTTTCCATGGACTGACGGGGTGGGGGATGGTTTTGCATGCAACCTAGTTCCTGTACATGCACAGATGAAGCTTCACCACCTCACCGCTTCTTGCACATCCTGGTTCCTAACAGGCTACAGACCAGTACCCATCCGTGGCCCAGAGGTTGGAGACCCCTGCTCTATACTCACTAGGGATTTCGGGAATTCATTTCTAAGACATCTGGAGGGCACCGGGTTGGAGAGAGTTGCTCTGGGACTTTAACACATCCCCATACCTTCCCTTTTGTACTGTGATTCATATTGTCATGCAGGTGACCATCGGATGATCCAGTGCAATCTGTTCTATGCAGTGGTGGGTTTCAAAGTAGTTTACACCAGTTCGGTGGGCGTGGCTTGGTGGGTGCGCTTTGTGTGCGCGCACACACTTTGTGCACACGCAAGAAACATGCACCTTGCACACATGCAAAGGCTTTCCTACTCACCTCCTGCAATTCTGCACTCTTCCTGTAGCTTCAGCAGCTGATGTGTGGCGATCTGCTGTGCCGTGCAAAGCAGTTGCGCTTCAAAAGCAGGGAATAAAGGTCAAGATGGGAGCCTGGGCAGGCAGGTGGGCTGAACTGCAGCTCATCAGAGAGAACTGGTTCGGTCTCCACTGATCTTCGGCACTGCCGGTATGCCAGAACCAGGCCAAACCAGTAGAATAGCACCACTGATTCTATGGCAGTGATGGCTAATCTTTTTGTCATCACATGCTAAAAGTGCACACATGCATGTGCGAATGTGTGCATGTGTGCCTGCACCTATAATGCAATACATGTGCACTCCCCCACCCCCGCACATGCACACACATCTCCCGTATATGCCCCACTTCCCAGGCATGCGCAGCAGATACAGGAAAATCAGCTGGCTGGCGGGAGGCATGCACGCATGCGCAGTGGAACTGAGCTAGGGCAACAGCTCACATGCCGACAGAGATGGCTCTGCGTGCCACTTCTGGCATGTGTGCCATATGCTTGCCATCACGGTTCTATGGCTTGTCCATGTTACTTGGGGCATTCAACCTAGGTCAGATTGCAGATCCTTCTTAATAAAGTGTGTAAACCTCTCATCCAGTCATCCTCTCCTTTTGAACTGTTTCTTCTTCAGTGGAAGAGGACTATCGCTTTAAGAGAATTAACAAATCATATTTTTGGGGCGGGGGGGCGGGGTCTTACTTTGGCGCTTTAGTTCTGCAAGCCAATAAGGAAAGTTTTGTTTTTCTTTCCTTTTTCAAATTGCTCCATCACCCTATAGATTCTATAACACCCTATATCAGAGGGATACAATCAAGATCAAGTGAGGTACCACTCTATAAAGCCTTAGTAAGACCAGAATACTGCACCCAGTTTTGGTCACCACTCTATAAAAAAGATGTTGAGACTCCAGAAAGAGTGCAGAGAAGAACAAGCAGGATGATTAGGGACCTGGAGGCTAAAACAAACAATGAATGGTTGTTGGAACTGGGCATGGCTAGTCTAGTGAAGAGAAGGACCAGGGGAGATATGATAGCAGTGTTCTAATATTTGAGGGGCTGCTATGCAGAGGAGTGGGTCAAGCTATTTTCCAAGGCACCTGAAGACCAGACAAGAAATAATGGATGGAAACTGATTAAGGAAAGAAGCAACCTAGAAATAAGGAGAAATTTTCTGACAGTGAGAACAATTAACCAATGGAACAGCTTGCCTTCAGAAGTTGTGGGAGTTTCATCACTGGAGGCTTTCAAGGGGAGATTGGACTGCCATTTATAAGGTCTCCTGCTTGGGTGGGGTGGGGGGTTACACAAGATGACCTGCAAGTTCCCTTCCAACTCTGTTAATCTATATCTTCTCTGGCTGCCTGATTGGAAAAAAAATCCCTTGGGAAGAGTTCTGCCTTAATGCTTTTCCTTTGGGCTGAATTAAAGCATAGTGAGCTAGTAAGACTACTGGAGAGATACTTGTACAAAGAGCAGCAAAGCGCAAAAACTTACAATATACTCTTGGCACTGTATAGCAAGATAGCAGTGTTCTAACTAAGAATTTCACATTCAGACCACCCTAATTGGGCTGGGGAAGTGGTCTCAATTAGGAAAACAATTTAAGAGGCCATTTCTTTTTCTTCAGATTGAATAAGAATTGAAAAACATGAGAAAAATATTGACACAACACTTAAAAATATTGGCACATCACTTAAGAAAACAGCTAGCCAAAGAGCATCCACAGAGAACTCCCAGGTATAATTATAAAAAAGAATGGCTTTCCTCAACATGATGATATATAATAATAACTAACTCTGGGCTGCAGAAATATCAGTTCTGTTGTACATTGTGTCTGGTTCTTGGGATTTGAAGGAAAGTGGCATAGAATGAGATACTTTATCAGAAGAGGAAGGATTTACTTTCAGGACCGAGTCTTCTTGTTTGCACAATTCTTGAAACTCCAATGCAAGAAGATGTGTTCTGCTAGGTCTTTCTGACTTGAAGGACTCCTGTTGCAATTAGTGGTGAATTCACTCTTCTCTAACAATTCTGGAAGACATCAAGTTTCATAATGCTGTGCTGAATTTGCTTTGCTGTATATTACTAGTTTTCCACCCCTGCAGCACAATTCACTTTTTCCTTGAAAAAAAGAAGAAGATGAAAACATCTTTGTCATCAAAAGAGAATGAGAAATGTTAGGGAAAAACTTTCAGAGAAGCAGTATAATACGTACCTGCTTTCCCATCCCGGACAAACAAATCCTTTAGAGTTTAAAGGAAACCCGATAAAAATAAATGAATTAAAAAAATGAATTCCTTATCATCCCTTCCTTCTCATTCAGTCCTGTGTCTTTATTCCTATTGAATCAATGAAAGAGAAAGAGTGAGGCACCTTTGTTCATTTTCATTTATTTTCCTTAAAAATAGCTGCCCACGCCTTCCAAGCTGTAGATCCTAAGAAGGGTGATAAGACTAGTTGAACTAGCGAGTGAGGTTATCACAGGACAAGCAGGTTTTTTTAAAAAAAAACACCAGTGCCATCCTTTGGTTATAAAAGCAAATTTTGGAGGGCTAGGATAATGAAGGCAGTTTTGAATTTTGAAAGGAAGGGGATGAAATGAGTCTCTTTACTGCTTATCTTTGGAAGTGATTGTAAACATAAGAATAAATAGACTCAGGGGTGAATGGGAACTTGGAAGATTTCTAGTTCTCCTACTAGAATGGCTTCTACTTGTAGTAATTGTAGTAAGATTACTTTTGGAAAGGGAATATACAGTGGCTTCCAATTTTTTATAAAAATTGAATTTTTGATAAGAGACATAGTGGCTCAGTGGCTAAGACTCTAAGATTGTCGATCGGAAAGGTTGGCAGTTTTTGAATCCCTGGTGCCGTGTAACGGAGTGAGCTCCCATTACTTATTCCAGCTTCTGCCAACCTAGTAGTTCGAAAGCACGTAAAAATGCAAGTAGAAAAATAGGGGCCACTTTGGTGGGAAGGTAATAGCATCCCATGTGCCTTCAATGATTAGTCATACTAGCCACATGACCTCTTCGGACAGTGCTGGCTCTTCGGCTTTGAAACGAAGATGAGCACCGCCCCCTAGAGCCGAAAATGAGCATGTATGTGCAAGGGGAACCTTTACCTTTACCCTCAAAATTTAGACACTCGGCAACTGACTCATATTTATGTTCTGACCCATGCCCTTTTCCAACAAATCAAACACGATCCAAAGGGAACAGAAACCTTTTAATGCTTCTGCAAAATAATTAGCTGTGATAAGCACAACCCTTGCCAAACTGTGCGAGACTACCAAAAGATAACAGACAAGAAATAATTTGCAATACAAGAATCTTCAGAGACAAACTCAGGATACTGGAATGTCCATGAGGCTGGAGTTTCAAAACATCTTTGCCTTCTGCAAAGAATGTTCGCTTCACAGCTGGCTTTTATATTCTTGAAGGAGGGGCCATTACCTTGCAGCCTTACTCCCGAGTTGCCTGTGCTGTTGCAGCTGCTCTTTCCTGCAAGTAAACCTGCATGCATGGGCACTTGGCACAGGCTCCTCAGGAATCTCCTCATCATTACTGCAAGCCCCCACAATCTCTGAAGGCAGCAGTCCACTCCCTAATGGTCCTCGCCCCTCATCTGAGTCCTCACTCTCCTCAGCTGTCTGCACCTGCTGCCAGCTAACCACAACAATTTATGACAGTTGTAGTTTCCCAGGGTCATGTGGTTGAAATTTTTTTGATTGAAATTTTTTTGGGGTGAGGGATGTATAACCTCTGTACAGAAGGGCACTCTACCATTAGAGAAATACTACCGCTGAGCAGTCCTGGTGCCCTGATCACATCGCAGATGCATTTTTTAAAAAATCCATTAGGTCAAGGCAGAAAAAAGAAACAGCAGCAGCATATTAAATACTAAAGAAATAATAGCTTGCTGTCCAGATCCTTTGCACACAGAGAATGTCTGCAGAGGGCTCTAGATTACTTAGGTTTGATACAGATATAGGTAAACTAATTTGTTGGTATGATAAATCTAGAAACAAGTTTTGCTATAAATGATACTCTCCAAGCAGTTACAATTTCTTAAGTAAGCATCATGTATTATAAGTCAGTAAACTAAGATTTGGGCTGGGTAAAGCCCATTTTACTAGCAAGCAAGTGGCTGGATTTATTTGGTTGTTAATCTCCCTGTCTATCGGGAACAATTCGTTTGACTTCCAAAAAAAGGAAGCTGTGGCCTCTTTTAGTAGAGAAAAAACAAAACAAACATAGAAACACTTGTCTACATGCAATATATAAAATGTGTATGGGTCTAGAGTACAGTTCTTATTTCTTAATGTACATCCTCCCTATAAATATTCATGATTTATAAACAGTTGTTAGGTACAACATAGAAACTCTGGCACTGATATATTGGATAAGATAGGTTGCCTTGGTCTCAACTGGAATTCTTTAGGAGAGTTAATATTTATTGTAAACTCTTGTAACGAGAAATGTTAACTCTGCCTAAATAATTCTGATGAAGACCAAGATCCAGATAGCAATAGCAATAGCACTTGCACTTATATATTGCTTTATAGTGCTTTACAGCCCTCTCTAAGCAGTTTACAGAGTCAGCATCTTTCCTACAACGGTGTGGGTCCTCTTTTACCCACCTCGGAAGGATGCAAGGCTGAATCAACCTTGAGCCAATCAGGATTGAACTGATGGCAATGAGCAAAGTCAGCTTGCAATACTGCATCCTAACCACTGCGCCGTCATGGCTCTTGTCAATGCAAGGATTTGTGTCAAACATGACCATTGTTTATTAATGATGGATTTTTTCTAGGCAATTCTCACGGTCTTTCTTCTCTCATTTTCCCACTAACCCCATTGATCCTTTTCTTCTCAGCTCTTCCCTCCCCCCATGTTTTGTTCTCTTCCATTGTAAGACTCCATATATCTTTTGCTTTGAGGAAAAGCCACATTAGTCAGTGTAGCTTAAAATCAAGAGTTTGCTTTCCACTTCTTGGATTAACCAGTTTTATAAAAAAGCACAAGATTTCATGAGCTACAGCTTATTCATTAGACACAGGCTGCCTAATCTGAGCTCACAAGAGCTTAATGCCTTTCAGGTTAGAATTCATTTCCCCCACCCTTGCAAAAGATCTACTTCTCTGGAAAGTATGATGTTGGAAGTAAGACATTTTGGAAAGAAAGCTAATTTGTTTTTAATTTTTAAATCGAGATTCTGATTTGATTTAATTGGAACTTTGCTTAGTATTAATTCATCTCTAGGAAAGCTAGCACCTGTAGAGGGCATCCTGTGCAAAGAAAAATAGCTTGTAAGAAAATAAGGGAAAAAAGATTTTTTTTCCCCTCTTAATATGAGGCTTGCTACCTTTTCCAGAGGTCTGCCCATAACATAAAGACTTAATTTTGTGTTTCCTTATATTAATAAAAGAATTAAAGACTGGTTGTAATAAAATCGCATTGACTAATTTTCTAAGCATAATTTGCCCATGAACTCTTTTGCACCTGTATCACTTGTTTATGGAAGAGAACCAATGCTTATTTAGATAGCTCTTCAGTTGCACAAGCAATAAAATAGCAAAACCTGGATCTGTTCTAAACCAAAGCCACTTAAATGGTGAGATGATTCCCAACTAGTTGATGGTCAGATTCTCCTCTTGGTTTCTCAATACTAATCTTCCAGAATTTTCTTCAATTAAAAATATTCAGAAGATCTGGAGAAACATGGTAACTGTCTTCCAGTATTGAGGGGCTGTCACAGAATAGAGGGAATTGACTTATTTTCCACAGTACTAGAGGGCAGGGCAGGAAGCAATGGGAGGAAGCTTGTTAAAGAGAGATCCAACCTAGAACCCAGGAGAAATTTCCTGACAGTGAGAACAATTAATCCATGAAATAGCTTGCCTCCTGGAGATGTGAGTGCTCCATCACTAGAGGTTTTGAACAATAGATTGGACAACTATTCAGCTGGGATAGTGTAAGACTCTTGCCTTAAGCAAGGAGTTGGACTAGAAGACCTCTGAGATCCCTTCCAGTCCTATGAATCTATGAGTTAGGACTTAGACTTATATACCGCTTCACAGTGCCTTTACAGCCCTCTCTAAGTGTTTTACAGAGTCAGCATCTTGCCCCCAACAATCTGGCTCCTCATTTTACTCATGTTGGAAAGATGGAAAGCTGAGTCAACCTTGAGCCTGGTGGGATTTGAACTGACAAATTGCAGGCAACCAGCAATCAGCAGAAATGGCCTGGAGTACTGCACTCTAACCACTGCACCACCGCAATTTTATGAGTAATTCTAGTAATTCTATTTCAATTAGTGTTCTCTCTCTCTCTCTCTAAAAATCTTCTCAATATTTGGGTTGTGTTTTGGCTTTCTGTTCTTTTCTGTGCTCTTTTGCTCTCACTGTTACCGCCTATCCAGTGGAAGAACATTTTTAATGGGGATAAAATTGACCTTCTCGAAATCTGCCTGGAGCTGCTCTGATTTAAGGCAGGATATAAATGATTTAAAATAAATGAATAATTTCTTACTTGCAAAAAGGACTGAGATGATAAAGGCCTCACATGGCAAGGTACTTAGCACATATTTCTATTATTCTTCCTCCTTTCTTTTTTTGGTCTTTGGAAAATCATCCACATTTTTTTAAAAAATCACCTTTAGCTAGGGCACACAGTCTGATTACCCCTCCAGCTGACCCTATCTCAGATGTTTTGGATTTCAACTTTTGTCACCCCAATCAAATTATGGGTGTTGTAGTCAAACATTTTTGGTGGGCTGAAGGGAATCCAGAGGGCCAGCATTTGGGCTGTTTTTAGGGCTGAGCTTTGAGACATAAGCCCCTTAAAATCTTAGAACATCTTATTTCATCGTTTTGAAGTATGGAAAGTCAACTAGAGAATAGTTTCTATATATATTTTAAATAGGAATAATAGTTATTTTCTGATCGGCTCCTTTTGCAAATGAGAACAAACTCACAGTAGTGAACATGAGATCAGAGATACTGTCTGGGTTATTTGTAAAGATAGGTTATTTCTCCCTCTCTCTCTCTCTCTCTCTCTCACACACACACACACACACACACACACAGCATTTAAATAAAGGGCACAGCTAGACCAGCGGTAGAATTCAATTTTTTTTACTACCGGTTCTGTGGGCATGGCTTATTTGGTGGGCGTGGCTTATGGTCATGCGACTGGGTGGGTGTGGCTTAGTGGTCATGTGACTGGATGGGCGTGGCCAACTCAATGTCACTCACATCAAGGGGTGCCTCACCTGGCCCCTCCCCTCCCAGCCATTCCTTGTCACCCAACCTCAACTTATCTATAGTTCTGTAAAAATGTTGTTCACCTTTTTTGACTTTACTGTACTACAGATGTACTTTCATGGACCACTGAAAGGAGGAAATGGCTCACATGCTTTACTCAAGAATGCGATAGGCAACAGGCTTTTAAGGGGTGCCACAAAGAAAGTGGGAACAATGTATTTTCCAAAGAAGCAGAACGCAAACAAGAAGCAATGGATGGAAACTGAACGGAGAGAAGTAACCTAAAACTAAGGAGAAACTTCCTGACAGTGAGAACAATTAACCAGTGGAACTGCCTGTCTCCAGAAGTTCTGGGTGCTCAATCACTGGAAGTTTTTAAGAAAAGACTGGACAACCATTTCTCTGAAATGGTATAGGGTTCACCCCAAGGTCCCTTCTAAGTATTATTCTGACACCTTTCCCAGGATTTCTACTCAGAGTTTGGCATCCTCAGTTTTCTTGCCTGAGCTGGGGGTGGGACTAGAAGACCTCCAAGGTCCCTTTCAACTCCTGTTAAACACATGTGCATTTTATGGTCTGGACTATTGACATGGAATGCATGTAAACCCTGAAAAATATGTGGTAGCCCTGGGCAAAAGAAAGGCAGAAAAATCACTCTAGGTGTAGGGATAGTGTAAAATATTAACACATGATAAATAATGGAACAATTAAAAATAATAGCACAGAGTTTTATCTCTCTTCCTATTTTTTCTTTCTTTCTCTACCTTCCTCCTTCCTTCCTTCCTTCCTTCCTTCCTTCCTTCCTTCCTTCCTTCCTTCCTTCCTTCCTTCCTTCCTTCCTTCCTCTCTCTCTCTCTCTCTCTCTCTCTCTCCCTCCCTCCCTCCCTCCCTCCCTCCCTCCCTCTCTCTCTCTCCCTTACACACACACACAGAGCACTGAACAAACAAGCATTTTGGAAGCAGCTCTTTTAAATTTCTCCAAGGCTTGAGTGGATTCCCCCACCCCCTCTGTCAGACTGCACTCCTTCTCACTCCAGCACTTTAACTCACAAGGGGAAAGCAATACTTGCAGCATCCATGGGGAATCCTTGGAGAAGTTTTTAAAGGACCTGTTTCCAAGATGCATTTCTTTTACATTGCAAAAGTTCTCCAAGGCTCGATTCACCCCCATCCCCTATGTCAGACCACACTCTTTCTCACTCCAGACACTTTAACTCACATGGGGAAAGTGATACTTGCAGTGTCCATGCCTTTCTTCCTTTTTCCTGGAGAGAAAGAGGACATGGGGAACAGAAAGCTAGGAAAGAGATCACAAGTGAGCGACCGGGTGACTGGGTTGGGGGCGTGGCCAGCCAGGGATTGCCACCGGTTCAGTGACCCATGCCAAATAACCACTACCAGTTCGCCCGAATAGGTGCGAACTGGTTGAATAGCACCTCTGAGCTAGACTTTCTATTGCTGGGTAAGTTTTACTTTCCAAGAGGATTACTGGTTGCTTAAGCTACTCATTTGCACATATTCACATGGCAAATTAAGCCACAACAGCTGGTTAATAGCCATATATCTGGCCCTGAATCACATCACTAACCCACCAAACTTGATCTCTATATTGTACATTTTGAAGTTTCTACATATATCCCCAGTATATTCCGTGGAGTGCCTTTGTCTAAACATAACAGCAAACTTTGCTGGGAAACCAGAAGCATTGGTGTTAGATCTAAATTCAATCCTTGATCAAGCAGGAGAACCTGCACCATTTAAGATAAGAAGGGACAATCATTTATTTGAAATGGTATAGGTTCTCCTGCTTGAGCAGGGGGCTGGACGAGCAGACCTTCAAGGTCCCTTTCAAGTATTCTATTCTATTCTATTCTATTCTATTCTATTCTATTCTATTCTATTCTATTCTATTCTATTCTAATTTTTCTGTCTTGTAGTTCATTCCATACACTTCCTATTCTCACTTGACATCTTTGTCTAGTGCAGGCAAACCTTCAGTGCATTCTTGGTGTGAGTATGTATCTGTGACAAATAATCACCCAAGAGAAGCAAAGCAAAGATACTTGATAGATCTGGGACTGAGATGAGCCTAAGGAAATACTGTGCCATAGTAAAATGTTTCTCTTTGATGCACTGAGGTGGTGCAAGGAACGACATTGATGTTGATGTATAGATAGGGCTCTGTTCACAGGATGGGAAGCCATTGTGTGATAAATGACACAATAAATCAACAGATTCCTGTAATCCATCATGCCGATGTCCTCTTTCCTGCCATGATAAGCACTGAGTAGAAGAGAATCTGAAGAATGGGCCACCTGGCTAGACTATGTGGGAAGCATGTAAGGTTTGACAGCTATGTTGGAGGTAGCCAAGGGTGCTGTAGACTTTGTTTATTTAACTCGTTCTTTTCTGTGCTCAGAATCATACAGTGTTGCCAGCCTAGTGTGTTCTCTATGCTGCATGAAGCAACATTCAATTTTCTAGGTTGGCTTGGATTTTTTAACAATGTGGTTGGACATGTTCATTCAGTTTTCTCTTGTGTAGTAGTAGTAGTAGTAGTAGTAGTAGTAGTAGTAGTAGTAGTAGTAATAATAATAATAATAATAATAATAATAATAATAATAATAATAATAATAATAATAATAATAATACTTTATTTAAGATCACAGACCAAAACACAAGTACAACAAAAGAAGAACATGGGAAAATTAATCATGAACAATTGGTCACCAAAAACTTGACTAAGGGGAATTACAGCATTCTCCTCTGATGGTTACAGCTGTTAAAAAAAATGGAAACCAAAGAAGAGATATATGAGGAGCCATCCCCTAAACAATATAAGAACAAATTACTAATATTGGGTCTACAAGGGTCTGTTTCAAGGAGAGACAGTAACTTAGATCTTCCTGCATTATACATAGGGCAATATAAAAGGACATGCTCCACAGTTTCAACCTCAGCTCTGTCACAGGGGCATAGCCGCTCGTTAATCGGGAGCCTCTTAAATTGCCCATCCAGTAGTGCTGAGGGCAGAACATTAAAGCGAGCTAGGGAGAAAGCTCTTCTATACTTGAGAATGGTTAGAGTGTAAAAATAGGAAACCATCCTCAGTCCCTAATTATTAATTTGGCTGAAGATCAGAGGGGAGCAAGTTTTGTTAGCTCTGGCTCATAGATATTGCAAGTCAATGTCCACAAGCCTTTGGACTACCCTAAATTGGGTGTCCTTAAGGCCATAATCTCCCAGGGCATCCCCCGTAAAACCTAGCAGGTGTAATTTCTTCATCAGCTCCCTCTTCCAATGAGGAATATGAGAGTCAGCAAACGCCAGGGAGAAAGAGCACCCAAAACCACCATTTAAAGGTGTTAATCCACACCATACATTCAACTGATCGAGTGCCCAGTTCCAGGTACATCGGAGCAAAACCAACACAAGGAGGAAGACCCAGAAGTTTTCGAAAAAGACAGCCTGGGTTCTTTCAATACAATCCTTGAAGTCCCATATGGATATATGGGAATTCCGTAAAGAGTTTGAGCCAAAGTTTTGGCTTTGTAAATACGCAGAGCAGAAGGAATAAACTGGCCTCCTTAGGTATAAAAATATCTTAAAATGTGCTGGTGACTACAGGAGGCCGAGTTCAGCACCTGGGTTCGATGTCTAGTCCAAGCACCGGTGTTCTGAAATTGAATACCTAAATACTTAAAATGGAAAACCTGCTTAACAGCATTACCATTGATAGCCCATTTATACAATTTCCGGGCTCTAGAGAACACCAACACTTTGGATTTGTCATAATTAATAGACAAGTGGTTCTCAGCACGGTAGGATCTGAATGCAGAAAATAATCTTTTCAGGCCTGGCCTTGACAATGAAAGGAGGGCTGCATCGTCAGTATAAAGGAGAAACGGGATCTTTGTAGTTGACAACTTTGGGGCATGGGACTCAATACGTCCAATGTGAAAGGCCAAGTCAGATAAGAATAAATTAAACAAAAGAGGAGCCAGAACACAACTCTGCCTTACTCCGTTCTTAATCGGGATAGGATTTGAAAGTTCTCCCTGCAGACCACACCTGACCTGACTAGAGGTCTGGTTGTACAAGGATCTAATTAGGAACAGAAGACATCTATCTATAGAACTTTTGAGCAGTTTTGACCACAACAGTCCCCTTGGGACTGAGTCAAACACTGACTTTAGGTTGATAAAAGCAGTAAAATAATTGCCACCTGGTATGGTGGTATATTTATCGACCAGGTGCACTAAGACAAAGCAGTGGTCCAGTGTGGCACAGCCCGCTTTAAAACCAATCTGTTCAGCACCAATAATATTGGACTCCTCAACCCAGGTGAGGAGTCTATGTTGGAGATATTTAGCATACAGTTTTCCAATGATGGAGAGCAGGCTTATAGGGCGATAGTCGGCTGGACTGTTCCTATTTCCTCATTTAAAAACTGGAACAATAATTGCTAAGCTTCAGGAGGTAGGGATCCTGCCAGAGGTATTGATATGTGTAAAGAGTCTTGCTAAGAGAGGAATCCACCACTCGGGATTGGATTTTAGCAAATCGGGGTATAGTATCAGGGCCAGGGGCTTTGCCTGACTTGAGTTCGGAGATCAGCTTGGTAATCTCAGCATGAGTCACAGGTTGCCAGTCAGGAACTGCAGAAGGCAGCTGTGACCCAAGCACGGTCGAACTTGTTGATGCCTGGAAAATTTCCAAGAAATGGTTTTCCCAATCTCTGTTGGAAATGCAGCAGAGAGGGAGTTCTTGATGACCCGGCAAGGAGCTGGCAACAATTTGCCAAATAATCAAGTGTTCTTCTGCTGGATGGAGAGGAGAAGTAGATCCCACTTCTCTCTCTCTTTAGCTTTCTTTTTCTTAGCAATTAGTCCTTTGTACTCCCGCTTTAAGCAATAGTAGTCCTCTGGTGGGCATTTATCCCCTCGATTATGATAGTGCAGGTAAATCCAATTAATCTGGTTCCTGAGTATCAGACACTCTTTGTCAAACCAAGAATTACTTCTTGAATGATATGGACCACTCGGCCTACAAACGGCTCCTAGCTCCCTTTGAACACTATTAATTAGTGATTCAAAGGCTGAGATTGTCCCTGGGCCACTACTTGTTAGGGCCTGATTGTATAGGCTGAGACACTCCAAAGATGATAAAAAGGAGTGGAACTTTATTTCAATATTAGAAGACCATTTGATCCTCCTTGTATCTATCCTCCACATAGAGATCTAATATCTGGGGACCCCTAGGGAGATGTATATTTGAGGAAAGCCCAATGATTGTAACCAGGGGGTACTGGTCGCTCTCTGTAAGGCAGTCCACATAAAAAGTACGGACTGCCTTTCTAAGAAGCTGGGATACCAGCACAAAATCAATAACACTACTTCCACGTGAGGAACTAAAAGTAAACTCACCAGCTAGATCACCTAGGGTACTCCCATTAAGAATTATCTTATTGTGTTGGGCTGCTAAAAGGACTAACTGAATGCCAGCAAAATTTGTTAATTCATCCTTAGAATGTCTGGCTGAAATCAGGTGTTCTATGGCCTGGATGGTTTCTTGGGAGTAGAGTGCCTCAATTGATGGGGGAACTTGGACTCCCAATCAGGCATTAAAGTGGCCCCCTATAAGGATGTACAGCACTGGGAATTTAGTTTCCATACAAGTAATGTAATGCTCCAGCATGTCCCATTGAGCCTTGGTATCAGCTTGCCTCATCGTTGGGGGAAGATAAATGTTGAACACTAACAGTTTGCTGCATCCTCTCTTAATTAGGAGCGCCATAGCTAAAGAGCCACAGGGGGGCAGCTCCACTGTTTCCACTTTCAAAGCAGTAGAGATCAAGCAAGCTAGACCACCCTTAGGCCTTCCTGTCGTAGATTGTCTGGTGGCAGCCAAAAGAAGGAAGGATGTTGTGTTATGCTTTGTGCAAGATTTTTATCTGCATTTTTATTTAGGCCTAGATAAGAAATAACAAGAAATATAATGTGATACTGTATATAGAGAAACAGATGAGGTGTGCTACTTTATCTTTACAATATTACGATATTTTATCATTACAATACTTAAAATACTTCATCCTTACAATATTTTATCTTTACAATAGCCCTGTGGATAAAAGATAAAGCAAGGTTTTACACCGAGGCAGGAAAAAACCAAAGGTACAGATTAGGTGAAACCTGGCTCAAAACAGTAACTGTAAGAAGGACCTTGGAGTCTTAGTGGACAATCAATTAAACATGAGACAGTAGTGTGCGGTGGCAGCCAAAAAAACTAATAACAGTCCTTTGTTGTATAAGGCATGAAATCAAAATCACATTAAGTGTTAGTACCACTTTATAAATCCTTAGTAGGAAGAGCAACTAAGGTGATTAAGGGCCTAGAGACAATAACGAAGAATGGTTGCAGGAATTGGGTATGGCCACCCTAGAGAAAAGAAGGACTAAAGGTGATATGGTAGAAGTATTCCAGTATTTGAGGGGCTACCACAAAGAAGAGGAGGTCATTTTCCAAAGCACCAAAATGCAAGACAAGTAACAATGGATGGAAACTAATCAAGGAAAGAAGCAACTAGGAATTAAGGAGAAACTTTGTAAGAGTGGAGACAATTAACCAGTAGAACAGCTTGCCTTCAGAAGTTGTGGGTGCTCCAACACTGGAGACTTTTAAGAAAAAGACTGGATAGTAACTTGTCTGAAATGATATAGGGGCTCTTGCTTGAGCAGGGGGTTGGGCTAGAAGACCTCCAAGGTCCATTCCAGTTCTATTCTGATTGATTGATTGAGACTGATAGAAAAAGGGAGAATGAGACTCTTGCTTAATCAGCTTTAAAAACCAAGTACCAAAGACTATAACTTAAGGCACAGTGTTCATGCTGGAAGCATTCAAGCATCATAGGTAGGGATAGGTAAGAATTTTCTTTGAGACTCTGGACTACACTGATGGTCACTAGTGAGTCAATAGAAGTCCACTGACTCCTTGGTAATTGATTTTAGTTCCAAGTTCAATCCTGAGATTGCTCATGTATAAGAGATGGCTTCAATACCTAGCCTCCTTCTGAAACAACCTGTAATATTTCCTTCCTTCTGTTTTCCATGTATTTCCTTTTACTGTTTCTTTCTTCTCAAAAACTGCCTCCTGCATCATTCCCCATCACTCTCTCTATTCATCCAGCCTGCTTTCTCCACAAGCAGAGTGTTATAGTAGGCGTGGATAAAATTGGCTGCTTTGATTAGAAACAGGTGAACTGGAAGGAAGATAATAGTCTACTCTTCCCACAACTGATCTTTCAACAAGGGGTCAGTGATAGGGGTCAACAGCTGTAATCAGAGACCCAATGCATGAAGAAAGAGAGGAGGGAGAATCTGTATCATCTAATAAAGTGCAATGGAGCAAACTGGGAAAAAGAGATATTGGACATGATCTGAATGAGTCATTTTTGTTTTCAAGGGGTATCATGATAAGATTGATGGATCCAGAGATACAGAAACACTTCTGATTTTGAACATAATTGCGCCCATCCTATTTTCAAATCCAAATTGATTGTCCCAAAAATGCTTTTTCAAGAAGCAACTGCTCTTCCTTTGTTTTTCCCTGAAGACCTTTTACTTCTCATCCAAGAAGCTAATTCATTTCTGACTGAATGGTGGAGAATGGAAGGATTTATATTGTTTGCACTCATTTGGTCATTGCCTCCTTGCTACAGCATTGTTCTTCTTTGTAGTTTTGCCTTACTGAAGTCCATGGGAAAGGACAAGTAAGCAAAATGTTGATCAAAAAGACCACTGATTTGGTTTCCTAGAATCACCTGTGCACCTCCAGTTCAAATATCGGTCTTAGTAGATGCCTGACCAACATTTGCTGCTGATTTGCTGCTGATGTTGAAATTCTTTGCAGAATCTGTCTATTGTGGAATCTAATTTATAATATGGCTCCAATACTCTTCTAATATTTTTAAGAAAACAAGTTATCCTATCAATATTCTGTCTCAAGGATTCTTTGGGGGATTCAATTCTAAGAGTAGATAATGTAGGTTATTGCCTTCCAACTGGTATGTGTGTGTATGTATGTGTGTGTGTGTGTGTGTGTGGGTATATGTATATGTGTGTGTGTGTGTGTGTGTGTTTGTGTTGTGACTCAGAGGTTTGAACCTGCTCTGTCAGAAGACATAGGCTCGAGTGATGAGGAAGATCTGGCATTAAGGTTTGAGCCTGCCTTGTTGAGTGACATAAATGGGAGTCAGGAGGAAGAAGAGGACTTGCCATTGGGGTTTGAACCTGCTTTGCTGGAAGTTTCGGAATCCTCATCCTCTCCAGGACCTTCCTCATTAGTTATCCTCAGGTGTCGGCAGATAATCAGGAGAATGTGCCAGAGCCCTTGGATGAAGATCAAACCGAAGAATGTTGGTTTGATGCAAGGAACAGATGTAAGCAGAAACGTCAAGCACAAACTGGAAGGAGACGTTGAATCAGGGACTGAGGAAAGAGACTGACACACCCCTCAGGGAATTTAAGGAGGCGTGTTAGCTTTGAATCCTCATTCGGGTCAAACTTGTTAATTTGCGTCTGCAGTTTGGACAAAGTAATTCTGTTTGCCGTTCATCTCTGATTTATAGTTCTGCTTGTTATCTGAATTTGCAGACAGCTTCTGGGAAAACTGCCAATGATGAATTCAGCCAAAGGAAAGTTAACTCTGTTGTTCCTGATATTGTCTGTTCGTGTTTTTTCCTTTGGACATTTGGACTCTCACCTCGTGGCCACAGGTGAGACAGAACATATATATATGGTATTTAGCTTTGTTCGGTTATTTTCCCACATCATTATGCTTTTAAAGTTGTAGCAACATTTCGGCAGAATCTCATCTGCCATCATCAGGCTTCTGTATTGTGTTTGTCTGTGAAGCCTAATGATGGCAGATGAGATTCTGCCAAAATGTTGCTACAACTTTAAAAGCACAACTATAATGACGTGGGAAAATACTTGAACAAAGCTGAATAACATACATGTAAGTACCCACGAAAACTTAAG
>NW_020769351.1:8292431-8303750 GCF_900518735.1 Pseudonaja textilis
CACGCCGCACACCCACACCCTCTCTCTCCCACCCCCCCACGAAAATATATATATATATATATATGTATATATGCACACACACACACACACACACACACACAAATGTCCTGGTCATAATTTGGACCTAGCTGCTATTATACTGAGTAATAGGATGCTAAATGTCTCATTAACACCATTTATAACATATTTTATGTTCAGATTCCACTCAAACTAAAAACCCATTAATAAGTTTTACATCTTCCAAGGCATAGCTTTCATTTCCATGGCACATTCTCTCCATCACCAAGAAATAATGAACAGAATTTTGCAAATTCCTTTTTTGAGCTAATAATTCTTTAATTATGATATTAGCAGCACATCATACCAAAGGGACAAGAGGAGGATTTAAAAGGACAGCATAATAATTGATCCTTCAAAATGGAGCATAGGACAGATTTCATTTTCCCCCCTCTTCAAATCTCACTTGATAAAGTGAAGAAGAAAAAGACTGATTGGACATCTCTTTGCTGCTGGGATCATGCAGTGAATATTTCATTTGCTTGTGAAAAGCTTTGAGAGAAAAAGTTTCCCGAGTCCCATCACACGGTATTACATTTTTCACTTTGTACAATGTATCTTCATTTATTACTGTGTATTCTGCCACAGTGATTCAAGGAACACACACACACACACACACACAAATTATGGATGGTATCCACATTATTATTATTTATAGATTTATATGTCACACTTCCAAATATCTCAGGGCAACATCCAGTAGAAATATATAAACATTTATGTAATACTAACCAGAATATATACACTGAAGCCTAAAAATTTTAAACTGTATTCAGCAAGCTGTGCCCAAATCTAGGTACAACTGATTGCACTGGAAAGGTATTATTGCAGGGGGGGAAATATCAACATTGTTGTTAACTACACCTGTGGTGGGACCAGCAGAAGGTGTCCTGTTGAAGACTGTGGGAGAACCTGTGAGGAATTAGGTGGTCCTGTAGACAATCTGAGCCAAAGACATCAGAAGAAGCGAGGAAGTATCAAGCAAAATCTGAATTTTTGAAATTGAGAGTCTTAATATTTAAGATTTAGAAATTCAGCACCCTGGACAGCAGAAACAGAGATTACTAGCTAGGCTAGGATATCATCACACTGGAGGATGTTTGCTACAGCAAAGAGCTGGTGAGGTCTTGGGGGAAAAATGGCATCTCCCCCCTTCCCTTCTTTCTTTCTCTTCCACTCCCCCTCTCTCCCTTTCCTCCTTCCCCTTCTCCCCCTCTCTCTCCCTCTCTCCCATTGCTAGAAATAAATTCTAGTACTTGTTCTTGTTCTAATGTCTAGCTTTTTAGACATTTACTAAAATTATACATTCCTATGTAGCTGGAAGGAAGAGAAACCACAGGGAAATCTCATCTGAGTTCTCAAAGTCAAGGGTAATGTTTCATCCTCAGGCCAGAAAAGTAAAGGCCAAACCTGAGTATTCTTCAGGGTATGATAAATGAATAGCTAAAGCCTAGAGATGAGATTCATTTTCTGCAGCAATTATATCTGCCTGCCCAACACCCTTGGTACAAACATGTATCACAAGATAGTTGTGGATTGATTTATTTATGAAGAAAGAGGTGGGTGCATTCACAACCTTTAAGGGAGAAAAGAAAAAAACATTTCTCTTTAGGGCATGGTCTGGAACCAATAAATAGTTGAAATCTGTATGTAGCAAAGGGTTTGTGTGTGTATGTGTATGTATGTGTGTGTGTATATATATATATATATATATATATATATATATATATATATATATGTGTGTGTGTGTGTGTGTGTGTGTGTGTGTGTGTGTGTGTGTGTGTGTGTGTGTGTGTGTATGTGTTGTGCCTCCGAGGTTTGAACCAGGTCAGTCAGCAGATGTAGGCTCGAGTGATGAGGAAGATCTGGCATTGAGATTCGAGCCTGAATTACTGAGCAATGTTGAGAGGAGTCTGGGGGAGGAGGAGGAGTTGAATCTGAGAGATGAGCCTGATTTATTAGAAGTTTCAGAGGCATCTTCCTCTTCTGGAACTCTCTCCCTGATTGAACCTCAGGTGTTAACTGTTAATCAGGAAAGTGTGCCAGAGGCTTGAAGCGATGATGAAACTGCTGGATGCTGGCTTGATGCTATGAGTAGGAGAAGATTGAGATGTCAATCTCAATTAGAAAAGAGACGTCCAGCCAAGGATTAATTAAAGAGACTGACACGCCCCTTCAGGGGATATATAAGGAGCGTGTTAACGCCTCTCCCCCGCTCGAAGCAAAGTGGATTTTTAGTGCTTTTTAGATTCGGAAGAATACGTTTGAAGCAGCCGTCGTGATTTATGGACAATTCAGACTTGCCAGACAGATTCCAGGAAGACTGCCAAGGACTGTGAAAACAGAGCAGTTAACTCTTTTGGGTCTGGTTTTGTTTTGCTTGAATATTTGAACTCTGGAACTTTGGATTCTCACCTGTGGATACAGGTGAGACATAACATATATGTATATGTATATGTATATGTATATGTGTTGTGACTGGAAGGATTGAGCCTGCTAGGAGTTTTGAATCTGATGCATCTGAAGACGGAAGGTTTGAGCCTGCTGTGAATGTGGAGTCTGATTTATCAGAGGGCACAGATGTAAGCCAGGAGGATGAGAGAGTGTCGGAGAGACAGTCATCTCCAGAACCTTCTACTTTGTTCATACCTCATGTGTCAGCAGCTGATCCACAGAATGAGCCAGAGGCTTCGAGTGAGGAGGAGACTGACAGATGTTGGCTTGATGCTAGGACTAGAAGAAGATTGAAACATCAATCACAATCTGAAAGGAGACATCAATCCAGGGATTAATTAGAGAGACTGACACACCCCTCCAGGGGATTTAAGGAGGTGTGCTGGCTCTCAATCTTTGCTTGGAGCAAAGTGCATTTTGGGATTCGGAAGAATACATTTGACCCTCTTGGATGCAGCGTCTTGATTTATAGTCAACTCGGACTTGCCAGACAGATTCTAGGAAGACTGCCAAGGACTGAGTAAACAGAGACATTTAACTCTGCATTGCCTGTGTTTGTTTGTTTGAGTATTATAACTTTGGAACTTTGGATTCTCACCTGTGGATACAGGTGAGACAAAACATTTATGTATATGTATATGTGTTGTGTCTCAGAGGTTTGAGCCTGCTTTGTTAGAGGACAAAGACTTGGACAATGAGGAAGAGGAGGATTTGGCTTTGAGGTTTGAGCCTGCTTTGTTAGAGGACAAAGACTTGGACAATGGGGAAGAGGAGGATTTGGCTCTGAGGTTTGAGCCTGCTTTGTTAGAGGATTTGGAGTTGCCTTCCTCCCTGATTGTGCCTCAAGTGTCGGCAGATAACCAGAAGAGCGTATCAGAGCCTCTGACTGAGGATCAAGCTGAGGAATGCTGGCTTGATGCAAGGCAATGGTGCAGGCAAAAGTGTGAGCTGCAATGCAGAAAGAAAGGACGAATCAGAGACTGAGATGAGGGACTGACACGCCCCACAGGGAATAAAAGTGGGTGTGTTTGCTCTGGGAACTTGTTCGGGACAATGTGTTACTTAGTGAGAGAAGCTTCAGAATATCCTGTGTGCGCTTTTGATTTATATTCCTGCTTTCTTATCAGACTTGGCAGACAGCTTGTGTGAGACTGCCAAGAACTTTATCGGCTCAAGGAATTTAACCCTGTAATTACTGGACTTGCTTGCTTGTATCCAGTTGGAAATTTGGACTTCTCACCTTGTTGGTACAGGTGAGACATAACATATATGTATATGTATATATGTATGTATACATGTATGCAGATGTATATGTAGAAAATACATCCTAACACATTCAATTTTTTTCCAGAATACTTTTCAAGGTAATGGGAACACTCAACTTCAGATTCTCATGTGTGAGCAGTGCATAATAGCTGCTGAATGAACTAAAGTGACATGGACAAGGTTTGATGCTTAAATGCACACCTGGCTTTCAATGGTG
Organism: Pseudonaja textilis; assembly: GCF_900518735.1. The sequence goes on from NW_020769351.1 coordinate 8,296,426, forward strand.
GCTTTCTTAATACCAGATGATATTAGTGCATCGATGCAGAGGATATTGTTTTGAATGGTCTTTTCTCCTCATTTCCAGTGGAAATGAGGAGAAATTCTAAAATTACAGGAGCATATCTTTTTGCATAAAAATCTCCCCTCTTCCCAGTGTTATGCATTCAGGTCATTTGTAGTTTTTCCTCTCTGATGCAAATTAGAGACAATGATAATTCAGGAAGATTTTTTTTAGAGCATAAAGTTTCAAAGAGTAATAGAAAGAGTAATAGAAATATCTCCTTCCTAATTTTCTAAGATTACAGTCATTTTTTTAACAATTCAGAAATTGCCTCATCACATGGCATTCTAAAACTCTCCTGCTTCAGGCCGCAGAAATCCAGCCTTTGCTTTGCAGTCAACAAAATGATTCCAAATTTTCAGGCAGATAGCATCGCTGACCCTTGAAGTGTGCATTTACCAGGCTTTAAATCTTTTGCAACAAGAAATCACATTTGGAACTGTGGTATTGGCCAATCAAGAGCTGCCTTCCAGGACCACATCTGGCATAAATAGCTGCTTAGTGAAGAGACATTCTTTGCATCCCCTCCAGCAAGGGGAGAAGTGAGAATCAACAGCCTGTTATTGCTCAGAAGTATTGGCAAGATGTGCGCAAGCTGCTCACATGCATATCAATCAATTATTAGTGCCAGAACCCTCAGAAAACCATCTCTGCCAAGCTACGAGGGCAGGAGAGCAAAAAGACTTTGAGGAAACATGTCAGAATCCAATTAAATCACACAATCTAAAGGCTCTAGAACAGTGAGGCCTAACCTTTTGGGGCTCCTCTGCTGAAAATTGCATGCATGCTTGTGTGTGCTTGCTCGCGTGCTAGCACCCAGAAAGCAATGTGCCCCCCTCCCACCCCCTGTGCATGTGTGTGCAATTCCACACCCCCGCCCCCTTACCTGCATTGCGTGCAAGCTGATTTTGGCCACATTGAGGTCTTTTTCAGCCTCCCAAGGGCTCGAGGGAAGCCACTGCAACCTTTGGAGGCTGAAAAATGGGCCTGTTTCATCACTTCCTGTATTTCCGGAAATACAGGAAGTGATGAAATGGGCCTGTTTTTCAGCCTGCAAAGGCTGCAGAGGCTTTCCTTAAGCCTCTGGGAAGCCAAAAAAGTCCTCAAAGGGGCAAAAAATAAGCTGGGAGGAGCACACATGCGCAGTGCAGGTAAGTTTGGCTGGGGCTTGTGTGTCTGTACAAATTGCTTTGCGTGCCACTGTGGCACACATACCATAGGTTCACCATCACGGCTCTAGAAGGTTGTTCCTCTAGATACAAAGGATTGTGCTGCCAGATCGGATTTTGAGTTGAATCAGAAAGATGGAATAAAGATACTCAGGTGTCAAGGAATCATTTAAAGGCATGTCAAAGAAAGGAATAAACGTTAAAATAAAAGGGTAGGTGTTATGGGCCTATAAGATGACACAATCTGCTAGAGAAAGAAAAGTTCTCTCTCCTCTTTAAGATCCCAATTTGTTGTGGCTAAAAAGATGCCTAAACTAGATGTGGAGCATCTCCAGGCAGTCTCGCTTATGAGAACATCCTTAATTCAGAAACTTCTAATGTACAAATCTAGTCCCTCTGAAATTTAGACTTCTATTATAACCTTAGAGTAAACTTGCTGTGGAATTTTGCCTTCGATGAAGCTTGAGGAGAATTTGGAGTTACTCAATTGAGCAAAACAACAGTTCAAAGAATATTGTTCTATCAAAAGAAATAGTTTGGGACAAGTACTGGATCATCCACAACTTGTCATTCAATACTTGAAATTGCCTTTTACATGGGTGAAATAATGGAATTAAAACAATATTAAAATATACATAAATATAATTGTTCACCCCCCTCTTCATATCTAGCTTGGAGGAAACACATAAACACAAATTTTACCAATCAACAACAACCCAGAGCACTAGAGGGCAGGATAAGAAACAATGGATGGAAACTAATCAAGGAGAGAAGCAAACTGGAATTAAGGAGAAACTTCCTAACAGTGAGGACAATTAACCAGTGGATCAGCTTGCCTCTGGAAGTTGTGGGTGCTCCAACACTGGAGGTTTTTGAGAAGAGATTGGACAACCATTTGTTTGACTTGGTGTAGGGTCTCCTGCTTTAAGCAGCGGGATGGACTAGAAGACTCCAAAGTCCCTTCCAGCTCTATTCTGATTGATTCAACCTTACTTGTGTGTTATTGAAAAAAAGATTCATTTAAGATAGAAATATGGAAAAGGAAAAGAATAAGGAAAGAAAAAAGTTCTTGGATGAGAAGCAAAAGTTGGAAGAGAAGGTAAAGTTCAAGTACTTTAGCAACTCATCTTAGGACACCTGCGCTCAAGGTGGCTATGGTGGGATTCAAACCCATGCCCCCAAAGAGACAGGAAGAATGTGTTTTAGCCAAGTTCCATCATCTGTGATGGAACACCAATGCCATCCACCTGCAGCTGCCCCAATGTGTTTTAGAAAACAGTCACTTTTCCTCAAAAGAAAATAACAATTGCCATTCATCAGTTGTGAACTTCACTGTTCTAATCACTTCACCTTACTGAAGAAAAAAACCCTAACAGGTCAGAAAACAGATTCTACATGCTCCTTTTCAATATTTGCACCAAAAGTGATTACTTTCCACAAGTCAGTCAGTCCTGTTTCCTCCTTTTAACAATCTTCTCAAGGCTCTTTGTCATATTTCTCCACTTTCCAAGCAGTCAGTGGACCATTTTTTAAAAAAAATATAGGATCAAAACAGCCATACAACATTGATTGCAAATTCTTGCAAATGCCAACCCATTCGTCTTGAGAAACTCTTCCGAAACATTTTCAGAGCACTGCATAATATTTGTCTCAAGAGATGGCAAATATTACTGGGGGGGGGGGATATCATTACCAGCTATTACTGCCCCTGTCCCCTTGAAATACAGCAAAACTACCATTTTAACAAAAGAAGAAAAAAACAGAGTTGGAATCCAACCTCCTGCTCAAGCAGGAAACTTCATATTATTTCAGACAAATTGTTGTCCAATCCTTTCTTGAAAACCTCCACTACTGGAGCACCCACAACTTCTGGAGTCAAGTCATTCCACTGGTTGATTATTCTCACTGTCAGAAAATTTCTCCTTTGTTCCCTATTTTCCCAAACAGCAGTGTTAATGCTTATGTTAAAGCCACATCATGAGAAAGGGAGATAAACTGGATTTGTTTTTGTTTTTTTTAACCTTTATTGCATTGCTACTCTAATCCAATAGTTTTCTTTAGTGTGACTAACTTCCTTTTAGGAACAACAGATGGAAGACTTTCTCTGCAAAACATCAATTTAATCAAATGATTTAACAACATCCTTAGACATCTAAGATTCTAGATGAACAATCTGAGTTGTAAAGAAGAGCCATTTCATAGTAGAGGTGCAAAACTCTGAGATTGCCATACAGATGAGTTCTCCTTCAGTGGAGGACTTCAGACACAAGCTGGATGGTCACCAATCTAAGATGCTGTGGTGGATCCTTCACTGAGTAGGGACCTCAGTTAGAAGATCTCAAAAGTCCTTTCCGATTCTACATGCTATTTTAATGGTCAGTCAGTACGTATTTAAATGCATTTTTTTGCATGCCTTAATAACTCGCCAGGTTCATAGTAAAGCTATGCTTCTCTAACCATTGTAAGGGTCTCACAAGTTAGAATAGATTTTCCCTGAGGGACATTGGATGATTTTTCATTCTGTCCAATTAGCAATTTCTCTGGGATGTCTTCCTTGGATGATTCCCCAGATATCTCCTTAGATATCAGCTCAGGGGAGGATGAGCCCATCCCTGGCACATCAGGAACTGAGTTGATTGATGGCTCTGAATGGCCATCCAGAAGGGATTTGAATCTAGGGAAAGCTTGCCGTGGCAGATGACCAATGAAGAGGAGGAAGAACGCCTTCTGCACTGATCCAAGAACATGTAGAATAGAGAAAAGCCAGGAGCAGAGAAGGTCAGCCAGACAATTCAAGAGGAGAAAGCCCCACCCATCTTGATGGGCTGTACCAGAACCTTGTTATTTATCACTGCAAACAGATGGGGGCATTGCTGGGAGCAATGTGTTTGTTTTCAAGCTATGTGTTTTCTGGTCATCATGTTTCCTACCTCACTCTGAATTGACACCATGTTTGGAATCAAATCATGTCTTGGAAATTCTGGATTTCTCTTGCCCCATGAGCTCCCTTGGGTGTAGATTTAAATTTTGCCTGGTGGATTTACGTTTGTCTGGTGGACTTATTTTGTTTGAGCAAATTTCAAGTGCTTTGTGGACTATTGGGCCATTGCTCTGTTGATTAACCTTGGTCTGCTCATGGCTGGTCTTAATTGGGAGAGTTCTGGGTTTTGGTGAAGGGAATTGCTGGGAATATTAATAAAATCTCTAAATCACAGTTGTGTGTGTGAGAGAGAAAGTGGGGAAGCACATTTTCATAAGATCATCTTTATAGATGAAATCAGAAGTGGCCCACCTTTCTTTATTGCATAATTTAAGAGAAGTACTAGCAACATGGGTCTGAATGGCCAGAATATTTGTTCCACATGAAATGGCATCTATATTTACCTTTCAATTAGGGTAAAAAAAAATAATCATGGCCAAAAATTTTGCACTATCTCATGAAGCACTATTGCATGAGATTCACAAAATATTAGGGTAACATTGTCAAAATATTGGCAAGCTAACACAAGATCAGGAGTCACAGTGAGTGCATTGAATGGCCATGTAAATGTTCCAAATATGTCAGAGCATTTGCAGCATTACTGTTATTATGAGACAACCCAGGAGCAAAACACAGCACACAGAGACTTAGACATTTGTTTATATACAACAGTTATATACAGACTTATATATGGTAGGCAAAATACCTTACAAGCAATCTTTCTTCTTCTTAACTCTACACGGAGAACTCTGCAATGAATACCAGACACAAGGAGAGAGGACATGACCTCTAATGGCTGGCTTTATATAAATACCTCTTAAAGGGTAGAACTGATCCTCAGTCTTAAAGAGGCAGTACTAATGCTATGTTGATTCATCCTTGTTGCATCAGCCTATATTGCATCAGCTTCACTGCTGGTCAGCTCTTAAATCGCAAGACCTTAATAAAATAAATATATGTGGGTAATGCCATCAACATACCCTGCATGAAAATTGCAAAGATTCTCAGCCTCTGTTCTGGTTTCTCCCTACATTATTTTAGAATTAGAACAGAATATAACAGAATTATAGGTGTAAATTCTCTTTTTAAAATCCAGCTTCAGAATGGACTAAAATCCCTCCCTGCAGTTGGTGGGCAGGGATGTTTGTGCAATCCAAGCCACAATTTGTTGTCAAACACACTCCTCCCTGATGTATTTAAATGTACAAACTTCACATCACCTCATCTTCAAAAACTTGGTAGCAAGAATCCTGTACTTCTTGCATGTTCCAGGAATAAGCCATTGTCATACGTATTGATACACCTCCACTGGAGAGCATCTCTCATTAAACAATGTCCAACACCAGGAGCTGACTTCAGAATTCATGTTTTGCTAATATTTACATGTAGTGTTAATTCACACGTTTGCTTCTAGTAGGCAACAGCCGGGCTCTGACAGCTGAACAGATGCTGTCGTCTCCAGCCAATGATGGAGTGCAGACTTGTATAAAAATGAGAGCACAGCCAGCTTCTGAGTTCCCTAAGGGTAGCAAGCATTTGGCAGCAGGCTGGTCATGCTTTAAGAATTACCATATGTGCAGTGCAATGCTTTGTGGGTTTATTCCAAAAGGATTCCCACTTTGGTCAAACTCGATCTTAGTGTGTTTAAAATCTGGTAGCAGCACAACTCTATTTTTATTCAGAATATGTAGAGGTTAAGCGGAAAAAAGAAATATGAAAGAAACTCTAAAGCTCCCTGAGAATGAGAAAAAAAAAAAGAAGCCTGTTTGACTTTGGGAAAAGGATGACAAACAGACAGACAGAAAAGAAAGAAGACACAACACTAATTGACTTGGCTTACTTTGAATGGTAGAGTCCTTTCTTTGAATGCACAGGGTCCACCCAAATCCTGGCATCACTACATAAGACTGCAAAAGATCCTAAAAATATGAAGAATCACTTCTAGACTTTAAAGAATACAGTGTATATTTTATTATTTGATCAACAAGGAAACATATGAGATATAAGAAAAAATATCACTTTAAACATCTGCAAAAAAAGTTGAGGCTGTATTTTCTTGGAGCAAATGATGGGTCTCAAGATGTCATTGAAGTACAATTTCCATTATGCTTCTCTCTTGAATGTACTGGCTTGGATTACTCAACCATCAGTTCAATAGAACTGAAGAATCTTCTTGGATGAGAAGCAAAATGTCTTCAAGTTTCCTCTTGAAAAAGCACTCTTTGGTCCTCCACACAAATTATTGGAGAGAGTTAATACTCAGATGTGAGACCACTAGAACAGTATTTCTCAACCTTGGTCATTTTAAGATGTCTGGACTTCAACTTCCAGAATTCCCTAGACAGCATGAATTCTGAGAGTTGAAGTCCGGACATCTTAAAGTTGCAAGATTGAAAAACACTGCACTGGAGATTTTAGGCTTCTATGAAAATGCATGAAACTTCCTGTGGTGCAGTAACTATATTACGACCAAGAAAATTGTGTGCAAGAGTCTAGGAACTGAACCCAGTTAGAGGAAGTCATTTTGCATTGTAGGATCCCCACATTACCGTTGACAGTGGAGATGAACAAATCCAACCTAATACAAACCACCCAGGATTTTGTTAACTCAAACACTAAAATTAAGTTTTCCCAAGTAACTTTAGTCTGTGAAATGATTAAGATGCAAGATTCTCAAGGGGATTCCTCTTTAATCCTCCTATTTTCTCATTAACCTCCCTCCATCCCCTCACTAATATAATTCCATCTGACTTGACCTATTTTTAAAAAAAATGCCTTTCCAAGTTGTACTGCAGAGTCACTGTTGCAAGCAAGGACCATGTAAAAGGTAGCCAGATTTTAAAGGAGATTCAAAAGAACCTTTCTTGTCTGCTTTTGCATTTCTTTTACAAATGTGCATGGGATGCTTCATTTCACTTTACAACTGAGAAGTGCCCAGAGAAATTGTGGTTGGATGAGCAACAATTATGCATGCACAGCTGCCTGTCTGCTCTTTCTTTCTTTCTTTCTTTCTTTCTTTCTTTCTTTCTTTCTTTCTTTCTTTCTTTCTTTCTTTCTTTCTTTCTTTCTTCCTTCCTTCCTTCCTTCCTTCCTTCCTTCCTTCCTTCCTTCCTTCCTTCCAG
>NW_020769351.1:8303850-8322926 GCF_900518735.1 Pseudonaja textilis
CTTCCTTCCTTCCTTCCTTCCTTCCTTCCTTCCTTCCTGTTTCCTTCCTGCCTTCCTGCCTTCCTCACCACCAGAGTTCAGGAAATTAGCATTCAAATAATGTTGTTGGTTCACATTATGAGAAAAAGAAACGAAGCTTGAAGCGTCCATATCTCTTGATTTAATTTTCTTTTCCAATTTTATTTAGATAAATCAGCCCTGTGTATTTGAGTTTTCCCTTCTTTTCGTGGTTGGATGCTCTAGGGCTAGTGCTTTTTTCCATACCAGTTCTTATTCAATTTAATGAAAGAAGATTTGTTTTAAACATTCTTTTAGAAGGAGAGAAATCATGCAGCGTAAAGGGCTACAGAGACATTCATCCATGTTGTATAGTACATGTTTTGCAAGCTGCTCAAGGAGAGATGGATTATTGGCATTGTAAGCACTTCATTATGATATGCCCAGAATGAAATACAAATGAAGAAATTGTAAACTTTGAAGATTTATGATTTCTGTTGATTCAATATCGGGCATTGATGTCACTTTCCCTAAAACTTGGTTTTTATCTTTTTAAAAAATATATAAGATCAGATAATAAATTAGGTTTTCATCATTTGCTCCATCTTCAAGGTCATCCCAGAGGCAAAGATAAGGACATGTGGAAGCTTCACACAGAGATGGTCATACTCTTTAGATTTATTTGCATACAACTCTCATCACCCATAACCAGGGGTGGGATTCAACTTTTTTAACAACCGGTTCTTAGTTGGTGGATGTGGCTTGGTGGCTATGGGATTGGCTGGGCGTGGCCAACTCAATATCACTCACATTGAGGCATGCATCTCCTCACCTGGCTTCTCATGACTGTGGGGATGCTGCAACAGTTGTAAGTGTGAAAAATGGTCATAAGTCCCTTTTTTCACTGCCATTGTAACTTTGAATGGTCACTCCACACAAGCAAAATACCAGCAAAGGAGGGGAAAAAAACTCCAAAGAAGTTCCTGAGAACCAAGAATGCCAAGAATGTAATGAAGGTTAACAGAGAGGCAGTTTCTGTAAGCAACACTAGAATGTTTCCTTCCTGCCTTCCTTACAGGATTGGGCCGGTAATTTCTTCTAACAACCGGTTCTCCAAACTGCTTAGAATGTTAAGAACCGGTTCTAGTGAATAGATGTGAACTGGTAGAATCCCACCCCGGCCCGTAACCATCAGTGCCTCCTTTGATCAGGTAGACTTAAAACTGCAACTCTCGTTTCCATATTCTACACCTGCAATGCTAGGATTATTAGTTATGGATAGGCATGATTATAGAGATTCAAAATCCCTTTTCCACTCCTGCTCTCCTTTAGAAGGGCGCTGAGCAAGCAAAAGACAGGATTGATTGTTCACTCAGCATATTTCAGCTAATGCTGCCTTGAAAGAGCTATAATTTACTTCATAGGAAAAGTAGGAAGTCCCTTCTTGCATGTCAGCTGGTGGCTTTGTCTGCTGTAAATCATGTCCAAACTTCGTCTTTGCCTTCCTGGGAAGAGACAAGCAGCTACTCTAGATTCAGGCTAGGTAACTGAAAAGAGAATGTTGCTGAGAATGAAACCCAAAGCAATTCCTTTTCCAAAAACAATTTTAAGAAAAGGAGAGAGGGAAGATTTCGGAGCATGTGTAAGGGAGATAATTTTTTATTTTAATTTGATTTGTCAATTGCTTACAAGATAATAGGTATAAGTATAAACATAGTTATGAAGACATGAAATGGATACATATAAAAAAACCAGTAGGACAGGGACGGAAGACACATTGGTGCGCTTATGCATGCTCCCTACAAACCTTAGTAAGGTTAAGGTTAAAGTTTTGGGGGTTTGGGGAAGAAACCACAGAGTCAAGTAGAGTGTTCCAGACATTGACCACTCTGTTGCTGAAGTTATATTTCCTGCAAGCATTTACGAAGTAGTCTGGTAAAAGCTTTGAAAACTTATTTTAAATGCCAAAAAGTGATGTAAGATCAAATCCTTCACTAACATAGGAAGAATTTAAAAGGGACGATTGTACAGAGCCAAAAGATGGAATATAAAGTTGGACAGTTTCCCTGATGAAATATTCCAGGTCTATATTCCTTCTTTTTGATCTGTACAGTCTTCACCTCTAAAGTCTTCCTATTGGTGGACTTTTTGAAACCATGATGATTTCTGGATTGTGTATAGATAAAAATAGGCTATGGGATGAAGAGGTTTTTTATTTGTAATTTTAAATTAGTATATTAGCTTGTGCTTGGTGTGATGAAGGTTAGAAGCCACTTCATTATTGTCTGTCCTCTCTTTTTCTTTTCTTTTCTCTTCTACTTTTTTTTATACTTCCTGAGCTTTTTTCCCCTTTTAATTTAGTTTAAATGGAGGGGTCCTTAGTGCTCTCTGAGCTTGGTTGTTTTCTTCCAAACATTTCATTATTACCCAAACTAGGTGACATCATCAGTGCTAGAATAGAGAGCAAGCTCCACTCTCTTCTAAGCACTGATGATGTTACTTTGTTTGCAAGAAAACAACCAAGCTCAGAGAGCAACAAAGACCCCAGAGCCTTCTTCTTTCTTTTCCTCCTCCTCCTCCTCCTCCTCTTCCTCCTCCTCCTCCTCCTCCTCCTCCTCCTCCTCCTCCTCCTCCCATTGATGATGCTACCTAGTTTGGGCAATGAAATGTCTGCAAGAAAACAATGAAGCTCAGAGAGCACCAAGGACCCCTCATTTCAACTCTGAATTACAAATATTCTCCTTTATTAATTTGTATTATTTTGTACTAAGTTTGTTAAAAAAAATAATACAAAATAGTTTAAAAGCAACATATACCCCCTAGGCAGTTGGGATCAATCCCCTTTCAAGAAGGGAGTCAAGACCTCTTTCTCTTTAGTCAGACTCTCCCAATTTTAATAGCTTTTTAAAGTTTTCAGTATTTTTCATCGTTAGCTGCACAGAGTGCTGTATGAGCAGAAAGGTGAGCTGGGAACCAAAGTGATCCAGCTGCTGCTATTTGGGGGACCATTAATCGCCGCAATAGAAAAGCTGCCAGACTGGCACATGTGCCACATTCGAGGCACATGGCCTCTGCTTCATTTGTTTTAAGAAAAAAACAGATTGTCTTGCGTGACAATGATCAGTCAGAGATGGAATGTGGAACACCAAAACCTCATTATATTAATTGGTGGTGGTGGTGGTGTTTGGAACTATTTGGAGACAAAGAGGGAGCAGGTACACTGATGCATCAGAGGATTTTTTGTCTAAGAGGAAACATTACATGAGCCATGGTGGCGCAGTGGTTAGAGTGCAGTACTGCATTCTACTTTCTGCTGGCTGCTGACTGCCTGCAATTTGGCAGTTCAAATCTCACCAGGCTCAAGGTTGACTCAGCCTTCCGTCCTTCTGAGGTTGATAAAATGAGGACCCAGATTGTTGGGAGCAAGAGGCTGACTCTGTAAACCACTTAGAGAGGGCTGCAAAGCACTGTGAAGCGGTATACAGGTGAAACTCGAAAAATTAGACTATCGTGCAAAAGTTCATTTATTTCAGTAATGCAACTTAAAAGGTGAAACCAATATATGAAATAGACTCATTACATGAAAAGCGAGATAGTTCAAGCCATGATTTGTCATAATTGTGATGATTATGGCTTACAGCTCATGAAAACCCCAAATCTACAATCTCAGAAAATTAGAATATTACATGCAATCAATAAAACAAGGATTGTACATAGAACAATATCGGACCTCTGAAAAGTATAAGCATGCATATGTACTCAGTACTTGGTTTGGGCCCCTTTTGCAGCAATTACTGCCTCAATGCGCGTGTGGCATGGAAGCTATCAGCCTGTGGCACTGCTGAGGTGTTATGGGAGACCAGGATGCTTCAATAGCGGCCTTCAGCTCTTCTGCATTGTTTGGTCTCATGTCTCTCATCTTTCTCTTGACAATGCCCTATAGATTCTCTATGGGGTTCAGGTCAGGCGAATTTGCTGGCCAATCAAGCACAGTAATCCCACGGTCATTGAACCAGGTTTCGGTGCTTTTGGCAGTGTGGGCAGGTGCCAAGTCCTGCTTGAAAATGAAGTCAGCATCCCCATAAAGCTCATCTGTGGAAGGAAGAAAATCTCCTGGTAGATGGCTTGTTGAGCCTGGACTTAATGAAGCACAGTGGACCAACACCAGCAGATGACATGGCTCCCCAAATCAACACAGACTGTGGAAACTTCACACTGGACTTCAAGCATCTTGCAGCGTTTGCCTCTCCATTCTTCCTCCAGACTCTGGGTCCTTGGTTTCCAAATGAGATGCAAAAGTTGCTCTCATCAGAAAAGAGGACCTTGGACCACTGAGCAACAGACCACTTCTGTTTTTCCTTAGCCCAGGTAAGATGCTTCTGACGTTGTTTGTTGTTCAGGAGTGGCTTGACAAGAGGAATACGACATTTGAAACCCATGTCCAGGATTCGTCTGTGTGTGGTGGCTCTTGATACACTGACTCCAGCCTCAGTCCACTCCTTGCGAAAGTCCCCAACACTTTTGAATGGCCTTTTCCTGACAATCCTCTCCAGGCTGCAGTCATCCCTGCTGCTTGTGCACCTTTTTCTTCCACACTTTTTCCTTCCACATAATGTTCTATTAATGTGCTTTGATACAGCACTTTGGGAACATCCAGCTTCTTTTGCAATTACCTTTTGAGGCTTTCCCTCCTTATGGAGGGTGTCCATGCTGGTTTTCTGCACCACTGTCAGGTCAGCACTCTTTCCCATGATTGTGATTCCTACTGAACCAGACTGAGAGACCATTTAAAGGCTCAGGAACCCTTTGCAGGTGGTTATGGCTTAATTAGCTGATTAGAGTGGGACACTTTGAGCCTAGAATATTGAACCTTTTCACAATATTCTAATTTTCTGAGATTGTGGATTTGGGGTTTTCATGAGCTGAAAGCCATAATTATCTCAATTACGACAAATCATGGCTTGAACTATCTTGCTTTGCATGTAATGAGTCTATCTCATATATTACTTTCACCTTTTAAGTTGCATTACTGAAATAAATTAACTTTTGCACCATATTCTAATTTTTCAAGTTTCACCTGGATAAGTCTAAATGGTATTGCTATTGCATTAGAACATAGATCATAGGACATATAATTTTTATTGGCCAAGTGTGATTGGACACACAAGGAATTTGTCTTGGTGCAAATGCTCTCGATATACATAAAAGAAAAGATACATTTGTCAAGAGTCAAGCATCATCAGGTACAACACTTAATATTAGTCATAGGGTACAATAAGCAATCAAATCATACTAGGAAACAGTCAATATAAATCATAAGGATACAAGCAACAAATGTACAGTCATACAGTCACAAGTGGGAGGGGCTGGGTGATAAGGAGTGATGAGAAGATTAATAGTAATAGTAATGCAGATTTTGTAAATAGTTGAACAGTGGTGAGGGAATTATTTGTTTAGCAGACTGATGGCATTTGGGAAAAAACTGAAAGACCTAGAAAGACCTAGAATTGCCCTTCCTTTATGCTATCCCATCCTCCACTCTTCAAGCAGGACAGAGATCTTCAGTTTTATTAAGCTGGTCAGGAGCCAGATAGCACCATGGTTGCCAATGCATGTTGTGCTCTTAAAATACACAGCAGACAAGGAAAATACTGTAGAAACTGGTAACGGGCTATGAAAATAACCTTGAGGGCCAGGAGAAAGAGCTGCAGTTTGATAAGAAAACTTTGAGTCTAAAGCAGGAATGTAATTTGAGAAAATACACAATAAATGGAAAAAAGGATATATGTATTCAAATCATTAATTTCAGAAGGCCTAGTTAAAATAGGGTATGCTGTGTAGGTTGTACAGCTTCTGGAAGTGTATCACCCATTGCCTGGATGGATAAAACCCTCTTCTGATCCTCTCTAGGCCATGATAAACCACAGATATCTGAGAATGGCTCAGGAAAGTAGGACACAGCTCAACCCATATTGACATTATAAATTCCTGTTAAGCTCTGATGAGATCATAAGCTCCAGAAGATCCTTTTTAGTGAATTAGGATCAAATAGACCTTCTGGAAGATTGGAAGCCTTACAGGAAACCATTCAGATTTCTGATTATTTTTCTTTTTTCTCAGTGCTGAGCCAGAGCCTAAGTCCGTTACAGTGATTGTTTAGCTCGGCTGGAACTGTGTATGACCTTATCAAAACCATTTTGGCCTTAATTTTACCTTAAATCATTCAGAAGTCTCCTTTCTTGAGCAGACACATCTTCCTGTTCTGTTAGGGATGCTGCAGTGACCAGCCAGCTGGTACATACCCTGAAGATAATACATGTAGTTGACATTTTATCATTCACAGCTTCATCTGAAAGGGCGAAGAAATATTTCATGGGCAAAGCAGGTGCAGCAGAGCAGGCTAGAAAAGGTTCATTCACATAGAATCAAAGTCTACTTGTGGCCTCTGGCTTTTCAGCTGTGCTTTGTTGTACACTAGCAAAACGGCCTTGCACAGTCTCTGGTCCCTTGGCAGCATGAGAGCATCTGCTATCCCCCACCCTCTCCCCAGTATCTGGATACAGAAAATTCTCTCAGGTAACCAAAAAGGGAACTAGTAGCTTAAAGAAGGAAGTAAGAAAAACAACAAAAAAGCCCCCATCACTTGGGCTTGAGATTGATTGATTGAAATTAGAGCCTGCTGCCCTTTTAGGATTCATTATTTTACGATATGACATCATATTAAGGAAAAATTGATTCTCTGTGATGCATCTTCCCGCATGCTCTCAAGTATCGGTGTCATTTTCACTTATCTTACTCCCAACCTATCTCTTGGTTATATTTAAATTCATTTACATATAAACAATTGTTGCCTTTAAGCCCTGCATTTGCTTTCTCTGTAGCATTTGGCTGAGCCTCTGTGGGAAAGATCCAGATGCTGCTACTTATGTTCTTAGCAAAATCTCCTTATAAGTACCTTTTTCAAAAAGATACAGAAGAAATATAACTTCAGATTGCAGAGTTCTCCCCCTCCCTCCCTCCCTCCACTTTTGGGTGGGTGGGAGATGGAGATAATATTAGGATTGTGCAAAGGATAAATTGAGAACATTCTGGTGCTTAGGTTGGCTCTGGGTTCCCGAGACAGCCATGTTTCCTGGCAAAACACTCAAGGAAATCTCATGGGGAGGGGGGAATCTGCTTAGGGTTAGGGGTTTGCTCCCCTTGAATTCATACAGCAAAACAGACATCACCATTAGACATCAGTATGGCTAGGAGGAGTCTGACTTTTTGAGATTGCCTTATCCATGTTTCTTGGTAAAATACATGGGATAAACTCCTTAAGGTGCAAATCCACTTAGTGTTAGGTCCCATGAATTTGGAGAGCACAACAGACATCTATGATACTAAGGGTCCAAGCAAATTGGTAGTAGAGAAAGAGTCAGTGGGACTCAAGGTGGGCTTGACTTAGATTTCTTGTGGGTATGAAGGGACTCATGACTGATGACGTCTTTGACCCTCCTTCAGGCTCAGCTGGTCATCTCCTACAAAAGCCTTCCCTCAAACAATTTCATCTGTGTTCTTATTTGATTGTCTTTAGGAAATAAAATTCACATTATTTTTGTTCTCCTAGGAATCTGGGAGAATCTCCTGGGTATGAAATTGACAGGATGAAAGTCCAGTAAACTAAGACTCCATCTGCATAAGATGCTGTACTATATTAGGAAATGACTTTTCCTACCTGATTGAGTACTTACATCCTGTCTTGAAGCAGGTTGCATTTCTTGGATCAGACTTTCTTGGCAGCTGCTGAAACTTTACAGCATCTGGTGAAGTTCATTTATTTATCTTTTAGGCATTTAATGGGGTATATCTTGTTTTTTTCCAATCCCAGAATTTTATTAACACAATCCTGTGACGAAAGTTTGGCTGTGAGAAAGAGAAAACAAATAGTGCAAATGAGATATATTCAGTAGTACCAGATCTGGGCTGCAAATATCCAGATGATCAACTAAATTGCTCTTATCCAAAGGACAACTAGATTTTGCATCCCAGATCTAGTACACTGGCTCCATTACGGAAGGGGGATTTGAATCTGGACCTTCATTAGTCCTAGTCCAACATTCTAATCACTGTATTGCTATCCCAATACAGCTTTTGGAGGAAAAAAAAAATCAGCTTTCCATTACATGTTAGAATTAAGAGTGTTTATGGAGATTCTCAGTCATCCAGGTCATGGTTTTCCCAAAAGTGCTTTTTCAAAAAGCAACTGGACTTTCTTTGTTTTGCTTGAAGATGTTTTGCTTCAAGACATTTCAGAAGCTTCTTCAGTTCATCTTCCGAAGAGACAGGACCATCTCAATATATTTTGGTGCTTGAGATTCATTCTTCAAACACATATGTATGTTTAAGTGGAATAAGTAACTGGTCTCAGGCAGCAAAATAATGAATAATGGAGAAATGTTATTGGCAAGGAAGCTCTTTATGCTATTGAGCATGCTAACCAAAGCTATATGAGCTTGATTCAACCTTCTGGTGTAGGGGAAAAGCTATATTTTTCCTGGACAGAGGGAAGATCCAGTTCATGTATTGGTGCAGGGGAAAAAGTCATATTGGCTTGTGCTTTCTGAAATAAAATTAATATAATTACTGTTCTCCTAAGAGTCTGGGAGAATCCCCTGAGTATAAAATTGACAGGATGAAAGTCCACTAAACTAAGACTCCATCTGCATAAGATGCTGTAGTATATTAGGGGATGACTTGACTTCAATGTATTCTAGCAGTTTCCCATTCCATGAATAAAAGCCAGATTGGATTAACCACCAAATCTTATTTCCAGAAGTTCTCCATCTGATCTTGAGAATAACTCATTAAAAGGATACAATTCAGATCAAAATACTTAGTCATTCAATATCCTGCAGCAGATCCATAACCTAGTACCTGCTGACGAAAGCAGTTGCCTTAATTTGTTTTATGATAGAGCTAGCCCTAGTTTGAATCTCTACTCTATGGGGATTTTCCCCCCTACTTGTCTCATGGTGTCATGTTGCTGTCATGTGACATTTCATGAGGATTTTCCCTTTTGTGGAGCTGGGGTGGGCGTAGCTTGCATGTGAGGCATCCGGCCCATGAGCTGCCAGTTTGACAACCCTGTTTTAAATTGATTGGCTGCCCAATGCCATTGTTAGAGTATTTGATGTGTAGATGAAAGACAGGCAAAGACTGAGGATGGGGTCAAGAGAGGACTCAGCCTGGAATCGTTAGGTTCACATAAGGAATTAAGTCTAACCCTTCTTGGATTCTGTTAACTGTTATCTAGCACCATTTTAGTGCTGACTGTTAGTTGACTAGATTTTTGTATATAGCCATGAACAACAACAACAAAAAAAAAAAACAGTTTAACTGGATCTTAACTTGGGGTCCTGATTCTTCACACCTTGACATTTGAATTTTAAAAATGATCACACAGAGACTTCAACAACATTATTTTGTCTTCAGAAATACGTATACTTGAGAAAAAGTCATTGTTGGCTTATTCAAGTTTAGATGAGATGCTATTTAGCTGTGTATCTTTCTCTCTTATTAATTGATATCTCAGTAGCAGATTTCAGCTTATTGGCTGCAGGAAACAGCAAATGCTTTGCTGTCTGCGGCATGAATAGAAGGGAGACCAAAAATTAAAATTACAGGATCAAGTAGACAATTCAGGAGAACGGAAGAAGCTGTTATGGAGCTTGCGATACTGTACAAACCCTCAAGCGCATTTTCTGTTTCTTTAAAAACAAAGTTTTAAATTAAGGCATTATACTAACAACAAAGCAAACTGTGAAGGATGTAATGAATTGCTTGATGCAGAATGAGTGATAAAATCCTCAATATTCTTAGCAATCTATAAAGAGTCTGTAATGTGTGCTTGGTACATATACCATTACTATTTTACAAAACCAGATAATGATTTGGATTTTATTAGCTGGAGATGAAAGTCCCTTCTGGCTGTTCACACAAGACTATATAATTTTTCAGCAGTGACAGAACTGTTATGCAAGTTCAGTCATGAGATACTGCAGTGAAAGCATATCAGGTAGGAAATGTGGGACGGTTGTGTTGCTAAGGGCTGTGGAACTACTATAGGAAAGAACTGGATTATACTGGGAGTATGAGCCAAAGTTTCATAACTCAGTTTGACTTACTAGCTATCTACCTCATTGTACTGTTCAACCAGTTAATCCGTTCCCAGATGTTACTAAATGGCGATTAGTTTATTTGTCCTCAAAGCAGGGGAAAAAAAACATCAATACAAGTCCTTATCGCTTGTAAAATATTTATCTACCCCATATTTGATCACAGAATCTGGTTAAACAGAAGCTTATAATATGACTTCTTTGGCTCCAAGTTCAGGTAGTCCTTGAGTTACAACCACAATTGAGCCCAAAATTTCTGTTGTTAAGCGAGACATTTGTTAAGTGAGTTTTGCCCCATTTTGTAACCTTTCTTGCCAGAGTTGTTAAGTGAATCATTGCAGTTGTTAAGTTAGTAACATGTTGTTAAGTGAATCTGGATTCCCCATTGACTTTGCCTATCAGAAGGTCCCAAAAGGTGATCACAGGACCCTGGCCCACTGCAACCATTATAAATATAAGTCAGTGGCCAAGCATCTGAATTTTGATCACATGTGGATACCATGTGGATTGTAAATCACAGTTTATATTCTAGTCTTTGATGTGAGATCAACTACTTTGGTTTGCTCAGTTTCATGCCACCTATGCAGCCAGTCCACTCTCTAGAAATGAAATAACAGCATTTCTAAGTACTCAGAGATCTAAACCCTGGAGCTGTGTTTGCATGCAAGAATTAATGTGGTTTGTTTACAATCCAGTACATTATGCAAATTCAGAAAATTGGGTTGGTAACCTTGGTATAATTACTCACCTCAATTTTCTGACTTCGGATGATGTACTGAACTTTAAACAAACCACCTAGGTCAAGTCTGCAGAATCTTGGCTAAAAATTGTGGTTGGCTAGTTTATGACTCAGTGTGTTGTATTAACATGAGCCACTGGATAAACCTTAACCCTAACATGGGTGATCCCAGCATCTACTTTATTGGATAAGGGTCCCAATTTTATTCATGAGTTCTGTTCTACCATCAAATCAGTGGAATCTCACTGAATTGTTTGGGGGCTATTATTGATGTGGTTTTGTCCATTTTTCTTTCCAAATTAAGTATTCTTTTAAAACATTAATAAGCTGCCCAGAGTCTGATGGCTTGAAAATCCAGTAAACAAAAATAAATTGAATAAACTCCAGAGCACTTAACTTTGAAATGGAAATACCCTATTCATTTGCTTAATTCATTTTATAAAAGCAATCTAAGCTACAGGTCACTATCATACCCTGTGACTCAATGTGCTTGTAAAATCACCTTGGAGAGCTAATAATCAGAATAGCCATTTGCAAATGATAATAGGAATTCTGCCTCTTCAAAAACATCCTAAGAATAGAATAAGGGAAGCCACCTCTGATGAAATGGTCGATCCTTCATCTACACAATTAATAATAATGTGCATATTCTGTTTTCATTTCAATATTTTAATAAAGAATAAAGCTGGAAGGGACCTTGGAGGTCTTCTAGTCCAACCCCCTGCTCAAGCAGGAGACCCTATACTATTTCAGACAAATAGCTGTCTAGTCTCTTCCAGTGTTGGAACATCCAGAACTTCTGAAGGCTACTGATTAATTGTTCTCACTGTTAGGAAGTTTCTCCTTAATTCTAGGTTGCTTCTCTCCTTGATTAATTTCCAACCATTGTTTCTTGTCCTGCTTTTAGCTGCTTTGGAGAATAGGTTGACCCTCTCTTTTTTGTGGCAGCCCCTCAAATATTGGAACACAGTTATCATGTCACCCATAGTCTTTATTTTCATCAAACTAGACATGCCCAATTCCTGCAACTGTTCTTCATATCTTTTAGTCTCCAGGCCCTTAATTGTCTCTTCTCTGCTCTTCTCTGCACTCTTTCTAAAGTCTCAATATATTTTTTATAATGTGGTGACCAAATCTGGATTTCCAACTTGTCTATAGTGTACAGACAGACATATACAGGTAGTCCTCAACCTATGACCACAATTGAGCCCCAAATTCCTGCCTGCTAAGCAACTGAGTTTTGATCCATTTTATGATCTTTTTGCCATAGTTGGTAAGTGAATCACTGCAGTTGCTAAGTTAGTCATGTGGTTGTTAAATAAATCTGCCTTCCCCATTGATTTTGCTTGGTGGAGGTTTGTAAAAGGGGATGTCATGGCCCTGGGACACTGCGACTGTCATAAATATGAGCCAATTGCACCCGAATTTTGATCGTGTGATTTTTGGGATGCTGCAAGGGTTGTAAGTGAAAAAACAATCATAAGTCATCTGTGCTTTCAATGGCCTCTAAACAAAGGGTTGTACAGTAAGTCAAGCACTACCTGTTTTGCTCCTACCTCAAAAACTGTGTGCTGAACACAAACAAATCATATAATTAGTGGCTTACCTCTACGGAAAAGATCTGTCTTCTAGCCACCACCCCTTTCACTTCCCAGAAGGATGGGATTTGGAACTTTTATATAAGATGATAAACTTTATATAAGATGATTCCTTATATATCCAGCCACTCTGCTGTATAGGTAATAACCAGCACAGTCAACCTGGTTTTATTGGTAGCTTCAAACACATATTTTTAACCTTTTCTAACTCTAATTCATAAAAGGGACTAGGATGATCTTGAAGGAAAGTTGTTTGGTTTGGTATTTCAGGTTGCAAAACTCTCATCCTCAGTTAAAAAAAACTGCCTACTGAGCTATCATCCTGCTGTCTTGAATGTCAACAGCAGAGTCCCAAACTCTGTTGTTATCCAAACAGAGTGCTACTCAGTTAAGAAGTGGGTATTATTCTTTACAAGGATAATAATGAGGCCATCCTGATGAATAACAGTCCCTGAGCAGGATTCTATTTTATTTATTTATTTATTTTATTTGTCAAAAGCTTACAATATAACAGAAACAAGAATAAACATAAGTTTAAATACAAGAAATAGGAACTAATAATTGGGGACAATAGGACAGGGATGGTAGGCATGATTGTGCACTTATGCCCACGATTCTGAAAGGTTCAGCTAAAAAGTCGTCAGCTTGCATTGCTAATTTCTGCAACAGTCTCTCATTTGGCAGCAGTAGCCCAACAGGCATTATTTTGTGTCTGGATGTTTGGTTTTTATTTTGTTAATCCAGTACAATTCAATATTGTTGGCAGCTGGAGATTCTGAGAGTAAGAAAGTGATGAATGAAATTAGCGATGGAGGGGGAATTTCCCAGAACTCTGGAACTCAGAGGAGAGATACAGCGGAAAGGAGTAAGAAGAAATAAGACATTCTGGAATTGGCCCTGCCTTCCCAAAACATGCTGTCTGAGTAATGGCCACCATCCTTGAATTCTGATATTTAGTCCTCCCCATGTCATTTCACATCTTTGGGAGGCTTCATGAAGCTTTGTCTTCCAGGGGGAACTTGACATTTTGTCCCGAGCAAACTAATTCCAAGCTCTAAATATTCTTTTTAAACATTTATCCCTTTGGCATTGTAGAACTGATGATGGCTTTGTAGCAGACCAATAAAGAGACTTGGAGAGTGATCTTAATGGGAACGTTCTTCTTTTCAAGAGTCTACTGTGGCTGGAGCGAACAGCCTTGCAACCCAGGAAATAATCCTACCATTTTAAAACTAAAAACTGCCCAGCTTTATTTAAGATTTGGTAGGTGGGTGAGTGGGAGGGAATGGAGATTGTATTTACAAGTACTCCTTGATTTACCACCACAATTGAAACCAACTTTCTTTCTTTTTTTAAAAAAATATATTTATTATACGTTTTCTTCATTTTGCATTACAGCTCCAATTTTACAATCGCTTGTAAAATATTTATCTATCCCATATTTGATCACAGAATCTGGTTAAACAGAGGCTTATCATATGACTTCTTCAGCTCCAAGTTCAGGTAGTCCTTGAGCTACAACCACAATTGAACTTCTGTTGCTAAGTGAGTTAAATGAATTTTGCCCCATTTTGTGAGCTTTCTTGTTAAATGAATCACTGTAGCTGTTAAGTTAGTAACATGGTTGATAAGTGAATCTGGCTTCCCCATTGACCTTGCGTGTCAGAAGATTGCAAAATGTGTTCAAACATGCCTAGGACACTGCAGCTGTCATCAATATGATCTCAATTTTGATCACGTGACCATAGGGATACTGCAATGGTTGTAAGTGTGAAAAATGGTCATAAATCACTTTTTCCAGTGCTGTTGTAACTTTGAACATTCACTTAATGAACTGTTGCAAGTCAAGGATTACCTGTAATTTCTAAAATGTGTGAGATTGCCCAAACATCTTCTTTAGTTTATTTTATTTAAAAAGCCTGGTGTGCTTATGGTGAGATCAAGGCTTTTAAAAAGGTAGAAAATTTTCCAGCACTTTCTAGAATAAACATGTGATGATTATACGTGGCTCCTAGCAGTGGCCATGGCCTCTGCAATTTTATATCTGTTTTTCAACTTTTTCTTGGTCTTCTCCAGCCTTTGGTGATTTATATAACCTCAGCCTCTATAAAAGGAATCTAGTCTTTCATTTTCCATCTCATTCTAATTATATGAAACTAACAAGCAAATGTTACATAACAATACCATTTTATTATCTATTAATATATGGCTTGAGATTTGGTGCTATTTTTTTTATTTTTGCTTTGTTTTGTCTTGCTTGAGTCCACATTGTTTCAGGGGACATATATTGCTGATTGCTGCACTCCAGTTTTATTTACGTCAATGAGTTA
This sequence comes from Pseudonaja textilis, assembly GCF_900518735.1. Next base: position 8,318,672 of record NW_020769351.1, read on the forward strand.
TTTAAAGCAGCATGCATTGTGTACTTTCTCTCAGGTCCTACTATTAATCGCTTTTAAGTAAAACAGCTCCCTATCTATCTCTCATTGTAAAATAAAATTGCTCCTAATTTTGTTTAATCCATCTGCACAGGGGTTCGCAGACAGAGAGTGATAATGAATACAGCGAGGAATGCATTTTCTCAAATCAACAGCTCTAGAGATTTGACTTCTACTACAGCTTTCTAAAATGGAGGTGTCAAAGAATAGGGAATAGAAGGAGAAGAATCCAGAACTGATTTGGCTCTGAGCCTTTTTGTAGCAGGGACTTTCTGTTACGATTTATGATTTTCTTCTTCTTCTTTGACTCCAGTCAACGGTGTTCCTTGAGTGGTGATGATTTGAACAGGCAATGGCTGAAACCCGACCCTGTATACCACCCCACCATTTACCACAGCAAAGGTCTCCTTTATTACCTCAAGAGCCAAGGTCGAGTTCCAGTGGTGAGTCATTATCATTTTTTTTTATTATTATTATTTTTATTTTTTATCTTGGCCTCCAGCCAAGATGGAGGCCATGATCATGCAGTGGAAGCTCCACGCTCTTGCATATACCTGTAAAAAAAGTGGGGTTTCAGTCAGGGTTTGGGGCTGCCTTGGTTTTCTTGTCTCCCTGAAGACACCTCTATTTTCCTTCTTCTGAGCTTTCCTCCACAGATGCCGAATGCCCATTTAGTTCTATATATCATTATGGGTTTTGTTTAGCTTTAGTTTGAGTGTGATGTGCAATCTTGCCAGTGGATAAACCATGTTTTGTTTTAAATCAGTAAATAATCATTTGAAACCATGGCTTTGGGAATAACTAATTGCAGCTCTGGCTTATTTCTTATATGCTAATTAGGGCATGGTATTTGCAATTTTCTGGCTTATTCTTGGTTTGTTTTTCTTTTTGCTTATTCTTCCCCAAACTTCTGCCAAGTTACCAAGAAATAGCAGATAAAAGAGCTGGAAAAAAGGCAGGAATTGACCAAACCCTTTTTTTTTGTCTGCAAGATGAACTTTGATTTGTTTCAGAGTTGTTCAAGCAACTGTGGTTAGTATAAGTAACCATGAGTATAATTCTAGCCTACTGTAAAATACATCCTATTTTCTCTTTCTTAATACGTTCACTTCTGTACAAGCAATTTATCTAATGTAACATATTTAATGTGCTCTTTTGTGATTTTTTTGTACTTTGTATCCACAGTTTTTTAAAAAAATGTCTGGACCATATTACAACACTGAGGAAATAGCTTATTTCAGTTTATAACTGCAATCGAGTTCTGTACCATTTTGGGTCTTGTTTTTAAGAGATGCTTATTAGGGCGTTACACAATATTCCTACCTCTTGGAGAGTATAGTAATTTTCCAGAGAGAAAAAAAAATGTTTGCTGAACATTAGGGTCCATTTACAGAGTGAAATACTATAAACTGCTAGCCCAGAATGCCCATGAATAAGCAGAATTTTAAAAGCTGTATTCAGTGGAACTGAAAAGTAGCAAATGCTCAACAAACATCCACACCAAATAAAGTCTTTGCTACCTAGAATCCAGAATGGCTTAGTGATTTGTGTATTTTTTCCCAGGAGGCGGTGCTACCTATTAGCAAATTTTGCTTTAGACTTGCCTATTGATCCTTCTGTTTCACTCTTTCTCAGTCTTCAGAACTTGACAAGCTATAGGAGACCTGGATTTTCCTTGTCTTTGAAGAGTTCATTGATTGTATTTAATACATGTTCAACCTCTTTCTCTCATGCTGCTTTCTCCTTGCTTTAGAAGAACACTTCCACTCCCCGCCTCCCACTGCAGACTTTCCAAGTAAAATTCACCAATATAAATATTGCAGTGAAGTACAGAAATGAAGTTATGAAATCCTTTTAATATTCAGAGGAGGAGGAGCCAAAAACAGACTGGACCCTTTTTTTAAAAAAAAAATATGGTTGAGTCAAACTATGGCTTAGGTTAGAATGTGGGCAAAATTCCTCGATTTGTTTGGACTCTAGATTGGGCAGATCTACCAGTGTGATAGGAGCATAATATTGTGTTGTTAGCTGAAGTTTGAATCTTTAATTCCTTGAAAAGTGGGCAGGTTGTCAGTTTTGCTAAACCAGTTGCCTGTTTATTAGAGCCATATAATCAATAAATGAACATAACACCTAAGATAAGATGAATTTTTAAACTACGATCATTATTGGATTCATATGAAAGAGAGGCTTACTGTGTAGTATAATAGATAGAAAAGAATGTGCCCAGTTCAAGGCAAAGGTTTATTAAGGCTGTGCCTCAATTTGGACTATGCTTAACAATTGGATACGCTATAAACTAATTTGGAGGATTCTTGAGGTTTTAGTTGGGACGCATGGCACTCATAAGAGAATGGCCTGCCAGTCATATTGAGGTAGAAGCTTTCCTGTCAGTCATGTCTGACTCTAGGGCACAGTGCTCATCTCTGTTTCTTGGCTGAGGGACCCAGCGCTATCTGAAGAAAATACCCATGGTCATGTGGCCAGCATGGCTGTATGCCAAACAGAACACACTGACCTTCTCACTGAAGTGGTATCTATTAATCTACTTGCATTTGCATGCTTTTGAACTGCTAGTTGGGCAGGAGCTGGGCAAGTAAGGGGAGCTCACTCCACTGTGTGGAGCTAGGCTCAAACCCAGTCTAACTGCTCTCCATCTGACAAGTTCAGCATTTTTAACCGCTGAGACATTGTGCCCCCTCTTTTTCAAATAGTGACACTGAGTTATTCAAATTTGGGAAGTGAATACACATGTGTCAAGGTTCCAAGTAATACATCCCATTCAGTAAGAACTCTGAGGCAAATTCCGCAAAGAAGATTTTATTGGGATATATCAAATTGGCACATTCCTGGGAGAAAACCAGCTCTAAGTTGGCGCCAGTTTTTCACCCAATTGAAAGTAAAACTTTGTCACTTCCCCTCAGAGTCTCCAGTCACATGGTCCAATCAGCATACAGCCCAGTTGCTAGGTGACCTCAGTCTCCACCTTTTGAACATCTGCACAAATGTCCTTAGTTCCCAGGGGAAATAATTTTATTTAGGCTACAACACCCCAGTTATCTCTACACCCCCCCTCCCTGTGATGTTATATGTGATTACTGTCTAAAGTAATGGTGGAATTAAATTTTTTTAACTACCGGTTCTGTGGGTGTGGCTTATTTTGTGGGCATGGCTTATGGTCATGTGACTGGGTGGGTGTGGCTTAGTGGTCATGTGACTGGGTGGGCATGCTTGGTGGTCATGTGACTGGGTGGGTGTGGCCAACTCAATGTCACTCACATCAAGGGGTGCCTCACCTGCCCCCTCCCCTCCCAGCCATTCCTTGTCACCCAGCCTCAACTTATCTATAGTTCTGTAAAAATGTTGTTCACCTTTTTTGACTTTACTATACTACAGATGTACTTTCACGGACCACTGAAAGGAGGAAATGGCTCACATGCTTTACTCAAGAATGTGATAGGCAACAAGCTTTTAACGGGCTGCCACAAAGAAAGGGGGAACAATGTATTTTCCAAAGAAGCAGAATGCAAACAAGAAGCAATGGATGGAAACTGAACAGAGAGAAGCAACCTAAAACTAAGGAGAAACTTCCTGACAGTGAGAACAATTAACCAGTGGAACTGCCTGTCTCCAGAAGTTCTGGGTGCTCAATCACTGGAAGTTTTTAAGAAAAGACTGGACAACCATTTCTCTGAAATGGTATAGGGTTCACCCCAAGGTCCCTTCTAAGTATTATTCTGACACCTTTCCCAGGATTTCTACTCAGAGTTTGGCATCCTCAGTTTTCTTGCCTGAGCTGGGGGTGGGACTAGAAGACCTCCAAGGTCCCTTTCAACTCCTGTTAAACACATGTGTATTTTATGGTCTGGACTATTGACATTGAATGCATGTAAACCCTGAAAAATATGTGGTAGCCCTGGGCAAAAGAAAGGCAGAAAAATCACTCTAGGTGTAGGGATAGTGTAAAATATTAACACATGATAAATAATGGAACAATTAAAAATAATAGCACAGAGTTTTATCTCTCTTCCTATTTTTTCTTTCTTTCTCTACCTTCCCCTTCCTTCCTTCCTTCCTTCCTTCCTTCCTTCCTTCTTTCTTTCTCTTTCTTTCTTCCTTCCTTCCTTCCCTCCCTCCCTCCCTCCCTCCCTCCCTCTCTCTCTCTCTCTCTCTTACACACACACACACACACACACAGAGAGAGAGAGAGAGAGAGAGA
>NW_020769351.1:8329849-8344384 GCF_900518735.1 Pseudonaja textilis
AAAGAAAGAAAGAAAGAAAGAAAGAAAGAAAGAAAGAAAGAAAGAAAAAGATTTCCAAAGATTTCTCTCTTTGGAAGCAATGAGTAATTGTCGGCTGCCAACTCCTTGGAGGCATCAGAAAGGGCATCTGGCAAGCAAACGGCTCGAGCTTTGTTCAGTTGCCCTGACTCTACCCCGATGCAAGGAATTACAAAATACAGAGATGTGGACAATACAATATAGGAGATAAAATATTAAATTAAGATAAAGCCATACATCATTATAATATGGAGCCATAGAATTGCAAAAAAAAAGAAGAAGAAAGAAAGAAAGAATCTAATGGGGAGAATATTAATTGGAAATATATGTGCTTGAATGATAAAAACTTTTCAAACATTAGTATATAATTTTTCTGTCCAAACATTTATTAGGAAGAAATGTTTTTAATTCATTCATTAAAAAAAAACAATTAAACAACTCATAAAAAGATATCCAGTACCCATAATGCATTTTTTAAAATATTCCCAGAATTATTCTACACTTGTGAGGAATTTTCTCCTTATTATCTTTTTAACTAATAATGTCATTTATCGGGGAATTCTTTTGTTCTGCATATCCTTAATCTTACTTAATGTGTTAATTCTTCCATAGATACTATGTACCTTATTGAAGTATTTATTCAAGTATGATTAGTATGGTTGTCTGCAGAATCTCTTTTAGCAGCTATTGAAGGTTGTGGCCATTTACTATATTTTGGTACAGGGAGTTCTGCATATTTGTTATACAGAATATGAATGTTAACCTTTTATCCACTGTCTTTTGCAAGGAATTGGTCAATTATTTCCACTGGATGGCTCCAGACTCTAGTAATATGCATAGGAGAGAATACATCATCCACTCTCATTGTTTCTTATTTTTTGTTGTGGTCTAATCAAATGGTAGGGTCCAGAAAGAGCAACATTGACTAAACCTGTTCATGGTTCTGGTTGGAAATTGTATTTCTTTTGAATTTGGGAGAATTGGAGAATGCTGGCAATTTCATTCAAAGAATTAATGTTAATGTTTGAATTAATTTCATTCAAAGAATTAATAGGATGCCAGAATTGTGATTTCCCCAAACTCCTGAACTCCTATTCTTGAATCCATGAACTGTGTTCCATGTATAAATGACACTGAACATCCCTTTGCAGGATTCTCTAAAAGGGGATAGAAGGTGAACATTTTTATCCCTGATCAGTTGGCATACAGGCAAGATCTGTATTTTTGATACCTGAAACACAGCCTCAAAGCAGAACAGGTTTTTTGTTAGCTCTTCAAAGTAGTCAAGATGAGAAGCCCAACAGTGTATTCTAGCTTCATCTTTAATTTAGTTTACTTTATCGTCATTGCACCTTGTACAACGAAATCAAACACCATCTTCAGTGCACATCATGACCATGACCATGAAAATTAACACAAACACACACCTTTCACCCTCCACACATTGAACTGAAAACCCCCAACACCGTACCAACACTGCACTATACAGCAGAATTCAAAAGAGCTACTGCCTGGGATAGAAGCTCCTTTTCAGCCTATTTGTCCTTGTTTTTATTATTCTGTACCGTCTGCCAAATGGTAATAGTTCAAAAAAAGGGTTCCCAGGATGAGACGGATCTTTGAGAATGGTTTGAACTTTCTTAAGGCAGCAGGAGCTATACAGCTGTTCCAAAGAGAGGAGAGGTCAACCAATGATCTTCTGGGCAATGACATTAACCCTCTGGAGCGCTTTCCTATCTGCCCCTGTGCAACTGGCAAATCATACAGAGGTGCAGTAAGTTAAAATGCTCTCTATGGTGCAGTGGTAGAGGATCACCAGCAGTTCTTCATTCAGTTGTTGTTTTCTGAGAAGTTTCAGGTAGTATAATCTCTGCTGGGCCCTTTTGACCAGTGCTGCAATGTGAGTACCCCAGGTCAGGTCCTCTTTTAGGGTAACACCCAGAAACTTAAAACTGACCACTTGCTCCACTTAGTCTCCATTGATAAGCAAGGGCTGGTAGCGGAAATTTTGAGTAGTTTGGAGAACGGGCAAATCCCACCTCTGACTGGTCCTGCCCCCATCTATTCTCTGCCTCCCGAGTCCCAGCTGATCGGCTGGGTCTTCTTTGGTTGCCCTGCACAGGAGAATGGAGCTGGAAAGCAGGTTAGTGGGGTGGGGAGGGAATGGGGATTTTACAGTATCCTTCCCTTGCCACACCCACCAAGCCACACCACACCCACCAAGCCACGCCCACAGAACTGTTAGTAAAAAAAATTGAATACCATCACTACTTTGAATGGTCACTAAACAAATCGTTGTAAGTTGAGGACTACCCGTAAATACTCTTGTCATTTGCAGAAGGGCAGAGTTTAATTCAGAAATTGAACATGCAGCTTGCTCACAGGAGAACTTGGATTCTATTGTTGGTGTCTTCTATTAAAGATTCTCAGATAATGGGGCACGGGAAGACTACAATATCAGTCTGCTGTTAGAGTAGAGAATTATTCTGTTCAAGCTTGCTGAGCAGGTTTGACATTTCAGCATCGTCCCTTTTCTGCAGCCTTACTTCCCTTCTTATCTCCATCTTTTCATTCCCAAATCTCCTGAAATTTAGCAAGTAAAATTTGCTGAAAACCATCAGGATGACATCTCATTAAATTGCCTATCCAAGGAATTATGTCTAAGAATAATGACAGTTAAGAGAATTATTTGATGGAAATCATTCCAGAGATAATGTTCTTTCCCAAGGACGATGGAAAAATAAAACAATAAAAAAGGAAGAAAAATCTCATCATTTTTCTTGGAGGGGTAGATTGGTCCTGAGAAATTATAGCTGGGCTCTAGTGAGAAGAAAAGGAATTTTGTAGTTTCAGAATTATTCTGTATTAGGAGAGAGGGTGAGCCTTCATTTTTCCAACATCTTAAATGAGTAAATGAGTCTTTTACTTTTCTTTTTGAAAATGTACAATTAAAAGACAATTAATAAGAAAATAAACAGGGGAGAGAATCATTAGCTTTAGATCCAAGAAACACAGTTAGAACAAATAGAATATTAAATTGGTATTTGCTAATGTTTACAAATGTGGGGTATTCATGCCTACTTACTATTTACCTACCAGAATTGTTCTTTAATTAATATAAAAGGTTGATTGGAAAGATATTTTTTATTTCGTTAAGAAGCTGAAGTCAACCCAGCTATCTATGTATAGTTTCTCATTGTTTAAACTGGATTAGGCAGGACTAAATGGCTTTTTACCAAGCAATGATATGTAGGGTTTGTTTGGATTTGAGGAATTGCTATTGAATAAACCATTGTGCTTGGTTTAACATGTTGTGAATACGCTACAAAAGTGCTTTTCCAAAAAGCAACTGGACTTTGTTTATCCTTGAAGACATTTTGCTTCTCATTCAAGAAGCTTCTTCAGTTCCGACTGATTGGTGGAGGATGGAAGGATTTATATTCCTTGCAGTCATCTGGTTGTAAGCACTCTCTCTGACAGTTGCTGAGGTCACTTGGGGGTTTATCTGTTCCCTCAGGGTCACCCAAATAGTGCAAATGTGGAACCTTCTTGGAACTGTTGAAAGGGCTGTGTTACAACAATATAAACAGACCATAAATTCTTCCATCCTCCACCATTCAGTCAGAAGTAAAGAAGCTTCTTGGATGAGGAACAAAATGTCTTCAAGGAAAAACGAAGTCCAGTTGCCTTTTAAGCTCATTTGAGACAACCATGATATGGATAACTGAGAATCTCCATAGACATGCCATGAAAACATAACCCATAGCGTAACAGTCCATAGCTTAACACAGTGTTAAAGATAAAGATACAAGCATATGAAACATCCTTAGATATCCCATTGGATCTGATAGTAAATTACACAGCCAATGCTAAGACCCAGTGTCATATATCAGAACATTCTGTATCACCTAGCATTTCCCAGTATATCCAACAGACATTGAAGAGAGATATCCTAAGAATTTAAAGCAGCCAAGCTACAACCAAAACTTGCCACCCACTTGTTTTATTTCCCGGTGTCTTCTGTTATCTGTAAACATCAGCTCAGCTCTCTCCTGGGGAAAAATGGATCGTGCTGATTTCTGGAGATTTAGCTGCTGCTAATGGCACAAAGCAAGAAAAGCTTTTCTTTTGTCTTAAGATGAGAAAAACACATTCACAAATCACTGAATATCTTTTGATCTCAGAATGGAGTGGAGTGAGGTGGGATGGGATAAGATAAAATACAGAATACAGAATATTCTTTATTGGCCCAGTGTGATTGGACACACAAGGAATTTGTCTCCAGTGCATAAGCTCGTAGTGTACAGATAAACAGCAAGTAATAGTTCATAGATCACAAATCATAATTACAATCATTAATCATAAGTTACAAACAACAATTGATAAATCATAAGAAACCAATAGGAGAAGATTATAGGTGGGAGTGGGTTAACCCTTAATTGATTGATGGCCAAATGCATAAACAGATCAGTAGTATTACCAGAGAAGTGTCACAGTTTTAGCTGGTAAAATACTGTTCGCCTTTCTCTATACCTTCTCAGAGTAACATTGGATGAGGTCACTAACATCTCAGGAGGCTTCAAGCCATTTTTGTGCTCTGCAAAGTCAGTGATGCAGGGGGTTTCAAAAAGTAGCTGCCATTTATTTTCAGTACTCCCTAATGATGCCTGTGCTTTGACTAAGCACTTTCCAAAAGTCTTACTTGAATTTTTTTGTTTTGAACTTTTTCTTCCCTGAAGAAGAGCTATCTTTCTGATTTCTTTGGCCAATGTTTTTGAGCTTGCTCTCCTCCTGGGAGTGGTAGATAATGCTACACTGAAAATATTGTGGCTGCTCATCCTTTCTGATCTGAAAAGGTCCAGGGTAAACATTCTCCCCTGCTATCTTCTCTTGAGCGAAAGCCTGCAAAAATTAAGACTGCCAAAGAAAGAATTGCACAATGAAAAATTGGAAAGGGAGCTTTTTTTAACCACCTTATCACTCAGTAAGTACAAAGACACCATGCTCTGCTCATGAAAACTTCCCCTTTGTTTTCAAAAGTGAATTCTCTGTTTCATAACACTGACTGGAAACTGATGGGGGGAAACACAAGTGAAATAATTGGCATGATACTGATGATAACATTGAGACTCAGCTGGAGGATGCATTTCAATTTTTGATGCTTCCCCAATAAACATCTCTTAGAGGGCAATCCAGAACAAGGAAAAGCACATTGATGTGACGACTTGTCTCCAAGGAATTCCCTCCCAAAGATTGGTTAGTGTTATTTGTCTGACAATTTTCTGTCTGCTTATGATGAGGCTGATTTCCCTAATATAATTTGGACATTTGTCAGTAACCAAACACATGTTAGTTTGAGGCAACATAGAGTAGGTGGGAATCAAGCAATGCTTCAGGATCAGCCCATGATTTTTCAAATCAGAAATTGCAATATTTTTTTTTCACACTGGTCAACGAAGTTGGCAGAAAAGTCTGTGAAAATTCCTGGACCATCAGAAAGATGATCTGAAACAGAGTTTATCCATGGAATGGATTATCTTCAATTATGGGAATCAGTGGTAGTTTTATTTACTTAGGTAAAAATAAAAGATATATTTTCTGCAAACAGATTTGGAGTCGCAGGCATTTTGTCAGAGTCATCTCCTATCTTTATCATGATAAAAGCATGATTAGCAGTCAGATTAACCAGAGTTTGAAAAAAATAAAGACGAGTAAAAAAGAAAAAAATTACTTAAATGAATAAATTGGCAAATTCAGAACTGATATTCAGCAGGTTCTGACCAGTTCTGGAGAACCAGTAGTGGAAATTTTGAGTAGTTTCAGAGAACTAGAAAATGCCACCTCTGACTGGCCCCATCCCCATCTATTCTCTGTCTCCCATTGAGTCCCAGTTGATCGGCTGGGTCTTCTTTTGTTGTCCTGCACAGGAGAATGGAGCTGGAAAGCAAGTTAGTGGAGTGGGGAGGGAATGGAGATTTTTCAGTATCCTTCCTCTGCCATGCCCACCAAGCCATGTCCACAGAACTGGTAGTAAAGAAATTTTGAATCCCACCACCGGGCAAATCGTACCTGAAAGGCCCAAGAATATCTAGGATGTCTGAATATGACTGCACATACAGCTGCACTAAGATTATTTTTTATTATGAACCAGTATTAAAGCAAACTCATTGCACAGGTTTTATATTTGACAGACAACCTCTAGGTTTAGTCTTGTATCATGTATTAGTTTTTGGCTACTTACATCTTGCATTGCAGGCTGTTTTTTTCTTTTGAACTTTTGCTATCAGTTCTAATTTTTTTTTTAATATGTTGGATTAAAAGTTGTTATTCTGCAGCCTGATATAATATCATCCAAATGCAGCATGAAATTCCATCAATCTATTATGCATAATGTATTGCCTTTTATTTGTTTTTAATTTGCTGCCCATTCAGATTTTGATGGTATTGATGAGTGCTATTTCATATTGTTTGTGTTATTAAAAAGACAAATTTGGTATCTGCCTGATGTCTTTCTAATTAAACAAAAAAACAGAAAACCAAAACACACCCAGCTTTTCATTCTGATATTCAAGAGGTCTTTGTCTCCTAGCTTTCCATTTTATTTTATGTATATCATTCAATGTACAAGAGTGAATTCTTATAATTATCTGAATTGCTATATTATTGACAGCACAGTTTAAGTCTCTGTTGATATACCAATATATTATTTCTCTCTCTAATCCTGTAATCTCAGATGTTCAATATTCAGTTGAATAGAAAGGCAGGAATATAAATAAACCAAATAAATAAATTCTTATTAGTCAAGCAAAGCTAAAGCTAAAGGGAAAAGGTTCAAGTAAATCTATTCCATGACTATCCTAAAATAAGGTTGTTGTGTTCACAGAACTGACTGCGGTCCCCACTCAGGACTGCAGTTCTGGCGGGAGCGCAAATCGCTCCCATTGGCTGATGCTGGCTATAAAAGGAGCTGTCAAACGGCATCAGCTGTTGCCACCAGCTGATCTGCCTTGTTAGCTTCGGCAGCCGCGGCAACCCTTTATTCGCTGAATAAAGCTTTCTGAATGAACGCTCTGTGTCTGCCTCGTATCTCCGCCGCTCCACAACACTGGCGACGAGGGCGGGATACTATAAGAGGCTACCAGACTTTCTAATTGCTGAGCTGGTCACTAAAAAAGAGCGGAGCCACTGAGAGCTGACAGCCGCAGCCACTGACGCTCTCCACGAGCGTGAAGTTTAAAAGCGTCCACAGCTGAGGAGACAGAAGCCACCTGACAGGCACAGCCGCAAATCGCTCTTCTAAGAGCGCGATTTTCAAAGCCTTCACCAGCTGAGGGGACAAACGCTGCCGCCTCATGATGAGTACCAGCCCAGCCTTCCCACCCTTCAAGCTGACTGCTGAGACGTGGGAGTTGTACAAGAATCGTTTCATCTGTTTCCTAGATGCCATAGACCTCACAGATGCCACAGACCACTGGAAAAAATCTTACTTTATTAGTTTTTGTGGGGCTGCGGTTTTTGACACTGCTACAGCGCTGGTAGCCCCTCGCTCTGTTAGAACTATTCCATGGGAAGAGCTCCAGGAGATCCTTTCCAACCACTACTCCCCTAAGCCTTCCCAAATTGCTAGGAGACCTGTCTTTAGGATGAGGAAGCAGTCTGAGGGGGAGTCAGTTAGTGAGTATATGGCAGCCTTGTGATCAGCTGCCCTACAATGTGGGTTCAGAGACTATTCTGATGTGTTTAGCAACGAATTAGGTTGCTATTCTGGTACCCCTATTTCATTCAATGTGGACCCACAGGCAACTCCTATTCGCCTTAAGCCACGCAGAGTACCCTTTGCTATCTGCCCCAAGTTAGACATAGAATTAGATAAATTGTTAAAGCAAGGGGTGTTAGAACCAGTAGATTTTGCAAAGTGGGAGACCCCCATAGTCACCCCACATAAAAAAAGATGGCAGCATGAGAATCTGCGCTGATTACAAGACTTCCCTCAATCATTTCCTGCAAGTCAGCGCATACCCTGTCCCTGTCATCCAACACCTGTTACACACCTTCGAGCCTGGCACTATCTTTGCCAAATTAGATATGTCCCAGGCCTACCAACAGTTTCCTGTTGACAACCAGACTGCAGAATTACAAACCATAGTCACCCATAGGGGTGCATTCAAGTGCAAACGCCTCCAATTTGGTATTAGTGTTGCCCCTGAGATTTTTCAGTCCCTCATGGAGAGGCTTCTCCAAGGACTCCCAGGTGTAGTCCCTTATTTTGATGACATTTTTGTTTCAGCTATGGATAAGACACAACTAATAAAAAGGGTCAGAGCAGTCCTTGACAGGTTTAGGCAGCATGGCCTCAAACTAAAAAGGCAGAAGTGCACCATCACCACTAAGCAAGTGGACTTTCTAGGTTACAGAATTGATGCCTCTGGTATTCACCCAATTGAGTCCAAAGTCAGGGCTATCCACGAGGCACCCACGCCATCCAACAAGACTGAACTCCAAGCCTTCTTAGGGCTTCTAAATTTTTGTGCTGCATTCCTTCCTCATAAAGCATCCATCGCAGAACCTCTGCACAGACTTTTAGATAAACAATCCCCCTGGCATTGGGGACCTAGGGAAGCCCATGCTTTCAAATCAGTCAAATCCTTGCTCACATCTGATGCAGTTTTAATCCAATTTAATCAGCAGCTCCCCCTAGTCCTGGCAGCAGATGCTTCCCCCTTTGGTGTAGGGGCAGTTCTGAGCCACAGGCTCCCAAATGGCTCTGAGGCACCAATTGCTTTCTTCTCAAGAACCTTCTCTGCTGCAGAAAGAAACTACAGCCAAATTGATAAAGAGGCTTTGGCTGCAGTGGCTGCTGTTAAAAAGTTTCACGAATTCCTTTATGGTCACTACTTTGAACTTATAACAGACCATAAACCACTTCTAGGCCTTTTGTCAGGGGACAAGCAAACCCCACAGGTCCTATCACCTAGGATGACCAGGTGGACTTTGTTCCTGGCCGCCTATTCATACAAACTAGTGCATCACCCGGGGAAGAACTTGTGCCATGCAGATGCCCTTAGTCGCTGTCCCCTACCAGTACCAGTCAAAGACCCCGCACCCATACACTCCATTTTTGAGGTCAACGAACTCAATTTGCCTATTACAGCTGAAGACATTGCAATGCACTCCAAAAGAGACAGGGTAATTGCCCAAGTCCTGGACTGGGTGGGAAGGGGGTGGCCTGAAATTCAATACACTCCTGAATTTATGCCATTCAAGATTCGCAGACAAGAGTTGTCATCCCTGCAGGGATATTTGTTGTGGAGGACAAGAGTGGTCCCCCCTGCCACTTTACAAGAACCAATTTTAAAAGTCCTTCTCGAAGGCCACCTGGGCATCGTAAGGATGAAGGCCCTGGCTCACAGCTATGTGTGGTGGCCAGGCATGGATGCCCAGATCTCCAGCTGGGTAAGCTCGTGCCAGCCATGCCACGCTACCAGACCAGCCCCACCAGCAGCCACCCGCTACCAAGTTAGAGGATGCTGGGGGCCCTTGGTCTCGCCTACATATCGACCTGGCAGGACCAATGCATGGGCAGACCTTCCTAGTCTTAGTGGTCTCTTTTTCTAAATGGATTGACCTGGCCCTACTTCCTTCCACAACCACTCTGGCCATCACTAGGGCCCTGACCTGGGTATTTGTCACCCATGGCCTTCCCGATACATTGGTGTCTGACAATGGCCCCCAATTCACCTCTTGTGAATTCAAAATATTCGCTGCCAACCTAGGCATCAGGCACATCCTCACAGCCCCTTTTCACCCTGCTAGCAATGGAATGGCTGAGAGGGCAGTTAGGTCAGTAAAAGAAGCATTAGCAAGGTTTGGCCAGAGAGACTGGCACTCCAAACTATCTAGATACCTTCTGACCCAGCATACAACCCCCTGCACCATGACAAACAAGTCACCAGCAGAATTACTAACGGGCAGGTGTCTTAGGACCACCTTGGACAGATTGCACCCCTATTACATCCCTGACACCCTCTTGGGTTCTGATAGCCTTGCCAGGGAATTTGCCCTGCATGACCTGGTCTATGCCAGGAATTATGCAGGGGACCCATTATGGGTACCAGGACAGGTTATATCAGTTACAGGGCCAAGATCCTATAGGGTCCTCCTAGGCGACGGTCGTATGTGGCGCAGACATGTGGACCAGCTGAGGCGGCGTTGGAGAGGGACTACTGATGACTCCCGCACCCAGCCGAGCAGCCCGATCTACCCAGCAAAAGACAACGTTTCCCAGCCAGGCGACCCAGTCTACCTGTCAAACTCCGAGGAACCGGTCGACCGAGGAAATGCCGAGGGCCTGATCTATCCAGCAAGTGCCGAGGGTCTGGTCTACCCAGCAAGCGCCGAGGGTCCAGTCTACTCAGCAAACACCGAGGACCCGATCTACCCAGCCAACGCCGAAGGTTCCCTGCCTGACAACCTGGTCTACCAAAGGAATGCTAGGGACTCCCGACCAAATGACCCGGTCTACCGATCCAGCCGGACAACGTGCCCGAAGCGAGATGAATGGGATAACCTACCTGGACCACCGCAGGCTCCAGCTGATCGGACTCGCACCCCTGCAGCTTCCAGGATGATTCCAGGGGCAAAGGACTTTACCCCAGCCGGAGATTCCCCAGGACTAAGATGGTCCAGCCACCAACACAGATGGCTGGCCCATTTGCAAGACTACGCATGCTCCTGGCCGGGGGAAAGGAGTGTTGTGTTCACAGAACTGACTGCGGTCCCTACTCAGGTCTGCAGTTCTGGCGGGAGCGCCAATCGCTCCCATTGGCTGATGCCACTTGATAGCCGGCTATAAAAGAAGCTGTCAAACGGCATCAGCTGTTGCCGCCAGCTGATCTGGCTTGTTAGCTTTGGCAGCTGTGGCAACCCTTTATTCGCTGAATAAAGCTTTCTGAACGAACGCTCTGTGTCTGCCTCGTATCTCCGCTGCTCCACAACAAAGGTGTGAATTTGTTCTATCACAATTCACTGCTTACTTTCATCAGCATGTGTATGTCACTTAGAAGGGACGTGGTGGCTCAGTGGCTAAGACGCTGTGCTTGTCAATCAGAAAGGTCAGCAGTTCGGCGGTTCAAATCCCTAGTGCCGTGCAATGGAATGAGCTCTCGTTATTTGTCCCAGCTTCGAACCTAGAAGTTCAAAAGCACGTAAAAATGCAAGTAGAAAAATAGGGACCACTTTGGTGGGAAGGTAACAGCATTCTGTGCACCTTCAGCGCTTAGTCATGCCAGCCACATGACCATGGAGATGTCTTCGGACAGTGCTGGCTCTTTGTAATGGAGATGAGCCCAGCCCCCTAGAGCTGGAAATGATTAGCATGTATGTGAGAGGGGAATCTTTACCTTTATGTCAGTTAGGAGGCTTAAAAGTGAACACATTCCTCTAGAACTCAGTTTATTTTCCTCCCCAATTTCTCAGTCTAGCTTACAAATGTGAGGTCTCTGTGGTTTTTCATTCAAGTGCTAAGAAAGTCACCATCCAGAGTGGTCCCTCTCTGAGACAAGATAAGCAGTTCAAAATTTAAAGGAAAAAAAGTCCACTCCAAGTCCAGCAAAATTGGCTAGTTATTCCTAGTTCCATTTAAAATCAACCAGGGGAAGGGGAAAAGTAAGAAGCCACTGTCAAAATAAAGAATAAAATAAAATCTAATAGCAATAGCAGCAAGACTTCATAGTACTTTTTAGCCCCCTCTAAGCAGTTTACAAAGTCAGCATATTTCTCCCAACAATCTTGGTCCTCATTTTACTGACCTCTGAAGGATGGAAGTCTGAGTCAAACCTTGAGCTGATCAGAATCAAACTCCTGGCTCTGGGCAGAATTGGCCTGCAATACTGCAGTCTAACCACTGTACCATATTTATGTGACAGTGCTATCCTTTGATATGTTGCAGACTCTGCCAAAGATCTTGGATAAAGTGGCTCCTGCTTTTCTCATGAGTAGCTGCAGCTTCTTGCTGGAGAAGTCACGTGACTCCACAGCCCGAGTGGTGGTTTGGCGGGAAATAGGAGTGCTGAGGAGCTACACCATGGAAAGCACCTACTCTGGATGTAGCCATGGACTCTATAAGGTATGGTACGCTTGGTTTGAATGGCTTGGGGCTACGGGAACTTTATACGAAGTATTTGAGATTAAATACGTATTTCATACTTTAATAAATTTAATACATATTTAAAATAAATTTAATATTTTAAATATGCTTGCTCCTGGGGAGGAAAGCTATGGCAAATCTAGACACCATACTAAAAAGCAGAGACATCACCCTCACCCTGCCAAGAAAAGTGCATATAGTCAAGGCTATGGTTTTCCCAGTTGCAAGGTATGGCTGTGAAGGTTGGACCATAACAAAGGCAGAGCACCAAAGCACTGTGTCCTTTGAACCAGAGATGGTATTCAGCAGGTTCTGACCAGTTCTGGAGAACCAGTAGCAGAAATTTTGAGTAGTTTGGAGAACTGGCAAATGCCACCGCTGACTGGAGATTTTACAGTATCCTTTCCCTGCCACGCCCACCAAGTCACACCCACAGAACCGGTAGTAAAAAAAAATTGAATTCCACCACTGCTTTGAACTCTGGTGCTGGAGAAGACTTCTGTGAGTCCCTTGGACTGCAAGGCAATCCAACTGGTCAGTCCTAGAGGAGATCAACCCTGACTGCTCTTTAGAAGGCCAGATCCTGAAGATGAAACTCAAATACTTTGGCAACCTAATGAGAAGGAAGGTCTCATTGGAGAAGAGCCTAATGCTGGGAACGATTGAGGGCAAAAAAAGAAGGGGGCAGCAGAGAATGAAGTGGCTGAATGGAGTCACTGAAATAGTCGGCATGAGCTTAAATGGACTCCAGATGATGGTAGAGGACAGAAAGGCCTGGAGAAATGTTGTCCATGGGGTCACGATGGGTAAGACACGACTTCACAGCTAACAACAGCAGCAGGAACTTTCTAAAGACATAATCAGCAACTCTTGAGTTCAGCACCAAGGAAAGCACCAATATTTGGTTGAAGGGCCTGCTTCTTTCATTTCTGCAAAATATAGCATTATTCCAAAGCACCGCAGCTCACTTTCTCTTCATTTCGATTGCTTCTGTGTACAGAAATGTATTTATTTATGGATTTGCTAATGTGTTGGTGATCCATCTTTTGGCTAAGAAGCTCACAGAACAACCTGCACAAATTATTTTAAATGTTAGCTCACTCAAAAAGCAAACAACAGAAAAAAGAAAAGAAACCAGGAGGCCAATGTGTCACATTCAATTAGCAATGACTGGAAAAGAATATCTGCTCTTTTAAGGGCTGAGCATAAAGGAGCCTGGAGCTGCTTGTAAAAATGACAATAAGTTCATTGCATCGCACATCATCACCTCAGGAGGAGACCAAAGGACGGCAAAAGACTGCCCCATTAATGCAGTATTTCTCAACTTCAACAGCTTTAAGATGTGTGGGGTTCAACTCCCAATGTTCCCAGCTAACTTAAGGTTGTTAAACTCAGAAAAACTGCATTAATTATATACTTCCATTACTCTGAACTAAAAACAAATCTCCAGCCTTTACAAGGACAAACCTTAGTTCTTACAGACATGCCCTGTTCATTCCTCTGATTAAATTACATGTGCTTCAGCTAAAAATTAATAATAATCACTATTCCAATCTGAATAGCAGGTTTTTGAGGTGACGGTTCCTCTGTTGGGTTAGAAACTCTTGCATCCGTGTGTGATTTTTCTTTGTGAATTTCTCTTACACTTGATTCCTCTTGCCAAAGGTTTCCTATTTACCCATCTGAGGTGATTCCTGTTTCCAGAACCCCAGAAACTTATTTAAAATTAAATTAATGATTGATAATTACTCTCTGTGCATTTAATAGTTTACCGTGCCTAGCACATTAACATTTAATTTTGAGAATCTCTATCTTTAGAGGCCTTCTACAGAGCTATTGCATGCCCAATGATCTGTATTTGATTGTTGGGGGGGGGGCATTGGTTTTTGAGAGATGCATGCATTCTTGGTTGTGTAATTGTGTCTCAGCATGAGCAAGAGAAGGAAAGGCAACTGGTATAGTTGACAACTGTGCAGTGCTGCTTTATTCTAAGATATGAAAAAAGAGAATAAAGCAAATGTTCTTGACTCACTGTCTTACTTTCGTTAATCAGTTCAGCCCTCCCCCTCCATACTAATTCCTGAGGGGTTGTATAGGTCACATTGGAAATCTTTAATTCCCACACACACACACACACACACACACCAACCCTGTCTCCAAAAAGATTGGACAGCAATGTGTTTGAACAAGGATGAGTCATTCATTCCTGTGCTACTTTTTCAGCATTTCAGTTTCTAAGCAGAAAACCTAAGCACAGGTAAAATCTGGGTTGGGCATCACAATAAACATTTCTGAGCTCCTTGAAGAAAGAAATGCTGAGATCCATCCTTCCTTCCTTCCTTCCTTCCTTCCTTCCTTCCTTCCTTCCTTCC